>CABHPQ010168476.1:0-14625 GCA_902168405.1 Peromyscus aztecus | reverse complement strand
TCTCTCTCTCTCTCTCTCTCTCTCTCTCCCTCTCCCCCCCCCCCCCATCAGTTTCCTATTGCTGCTGTGAACAGTTACAAAAACACAGAGGCCTGAAACGATGCATACTAGTTGTCTCCAAGTTTTGGAATTCAAAGTGTGGCATCCTTCTGGGGGCCAAAGGAGAATCTTCTCTCCCCTTTCCCAACCTCCCACGGTGCGTGACCTGATCCTCAAGCTCAGCTGTCTTGCTTCTTCTGGGCACTGTGTCCCTCCTTCTGTCCTCATAAGGACCTTGCTAACTTCACTGAGCCACCAGGTAACCTATGGTATGTCTCACGTCATGGTCCTTAGGTTTATCATGTGAGGTGGCACAGTCACAGGTCTCAGTGACTAGAATCAGGACATTCTGGGGATACTGAGTCTGTCTACCCCACCCTCCTAGAGTGAAAGTGCCTGAGCAGGGTTTTTAATACAATTTGTCCCTTTCTAATCCTGGAGCTTAATGCATCTCTGATATTTACCACTAATAATTTATTGAATGATGACTGACTTGTTTTTCAGAAGGAATAGAAAGTCTGTCGCCATAAGAATCAGGGTCAAATTGTAAAGTCAGATCAGTGTGGACAGGATCCGGACACGAAGTTAACTCAAGGAGGCAGAGCAGTGGCCAGGTGGAGGTTAGACAAACAATTAGGGAGTCTGCATCACAACTTGGAACACACAGGCTGTGTAGAGGATTAACAAAGACCCCCTCGGTGGGTAGAAGGCTAATGGCAGTCAGCTTAGTGGTTGGCGTTTGGTCTTCAGCCGAAGCAATACATTGTTTCCTGGAGCTGCTGGACTCAAGAGCCAAAGCTGAGGACCTTAGACAGCAGGGACCCCAGGCTGAGGTGTTGCCTGGTTTCCAGAGGCTCGCAAAGGTCTGCTCCAGTACTGTCCCTGGAGGCTGGTGGCTTGTTGCTATCTATGGCCTCCTATGGCTTGTGGTAACATGGCTCTGGTCCTCATGTGGTGGTCATTCCAGGCACCCTCACATGTCACGTCATTACACGGACACAGCCAGGTGATTGCCTGCCACTCACGGATTCCTTGGATTTTCTTTTCAGTCCTGGGAATTGAACTCCAGGTGTTATGCACGTCAGGTAAGTGCTGTACTGTTAGGCTATGGTCTCATCTTTTTCTTCTTGTTGTTGTTTCACTTTAAAAAAAAAAAAAAAACAAAAAAAAACCAAAAAACAGTTTCACTAAGCTGCCCAGGCTGGCTTTGAACTCGCTCTGAAACAGCAGGTCTTCACACACTGTCCATGTGACTGGATACAGAAAAGCAAGCCCTCCATCTCTAAAGCAAGCCAGAGATGGCTAGGAAGGGACTCTGTGTCAAAGCCAGGGGTTTTCTTTAAAGGGAGAAATGTGATATGAACTAACAAAATGCCAGGGGAACAGGGAAAACCACAGAGCAAGACGTTTCAGAATCAGGCAGATGAAGGGTTCTGGGGAGATGGTTCAGTGGGCAGGACTTGCTGTGCAGGCTTGAGGACCTGAGTTCAAATCCTCAGAACCAACATAAAATGTCTGGCATGGCTCCGTGTGTAATCATCCCCAGCACTGGGGGGTAGAGACTGGCCTACCCTGAGAGCTTGCTGTCTAGCAGGAAAAATGGCAGACTTCTTTCAGTTCAATGGGGGACCCTGTCTCAAGGCAGTAAGGTGGTAAGTGATAGAGGAAGATGTGAGAAGTTTTTCTGTAACTTCCAAATGCAACACATACACATACAAACACACATACAAATACACACATATAGACACACACATAACATAGGTATATAAACATATACATACATACATACTTATACATATACACACAGGGACATACATACACATATAGACACAGACACACATATACATAGACATCACACAGGTACATACACACAACAGTAATCAGGCAGGTGTAAATTCCAACTGTAGCTTGTGTGTCTATTTCTGTGTGATTCAGGGTGTTTCTCTTAATTCCTCTGAGTCACCCACAGACAACACTAAGTAAATGAACAATAGTTCCATTCCATGTCTGTGACCTTGAACAAGCTACCACCACCACCATCAGCACCATAGCCCATTCTCTCCGTTTAAATGGTATACAGTGCCCATTTCACAGAGTACCACAACTGGAGTGCATTCGTAAGGGGAGAAAGCTGTGAAGAGACACCATGACCACGGCAACTTTTATAAAGGAAAACATTTCATTGGGGCTGCCTTACAGTTTCAGAGGTTCAGTCCATTGTCATCCAGGCAGGAAACATAGCGACATGCAGGCGGACACGGTGCTGGAGAAGGGGGGTTGTTCTCCATCTGGATGGGCAGGCGGCAGGAAGAGAGAGTGACGCTGGGCCTGGCTTGAGGTTCTGGAATCTCAAAATTCACCCCCAGTGGCACACTTCCTCTAACAGGGCCACACCTCCTCAATAAGACTACATCTCCTAATAGTGCCCCTCCCTATGAGCCGGGGGGGAGGGGGGGGGCATTCTCACTCAAACCACCACAGTCTCCATCTAAAAAACTGCAACAATAACAAAAATCCAAGCATAAAACCCCAGCCAACAGGCAGTCAGCGTATATTCAAGGATCTTTAGTCCTAACATTCTTCTAGATGATTGGGTAAAGTGATGAACTACATTGGTGTCTACCTTTGGCACCCAGTAGAGAGTGCATTCTTATACCACTACATTCCACAACATTCAGAAATAGAATCCCAGAAAATAAGAATCCCAAACACTGAAGGAGTTTCATTGTTGCTGTTATTGTTTAGGGTTTTTTGGTTTTGTTTTTTGAGACAAAGTTTCTCTATGTAGCCCTGGCTGTCCTGGGACTCACTCTATAGATGAGTCTGGCTTCAAACTCAGAAATCCACCTGCCTCTGCCTCACAAGTGCCCAGAGTAAAGGCATGTGCCACCATGCCTGGCTAGGCATTGAGTTACTAATAAAGGATACTTAGCTTCCTGTTATCCTCTGGGACAAAATAGCAACAACAATAATAATATGAAAACTCAGGCACCTGCTGCTATTAGACAATTGTCTCTACCTTTTTGTCTTTGAGAGACAATCTCAGGTATCCTAGGCTAGCCCTGAATTCACACTATAGCTGAGGTTGACCTCAAACTCCTGATCCCCCTGACTCCACCTCCATAGGGCCACCATACCCAGTGTGTGCAGTGCTGGGAATTGAACCCATTACTTTGTGCATGATAGGTAAACATCCTACCAGCTGAGCAACATCATTGGCTTCCCATTTCCATTTCATCCTTCTGAGCTTAGGATTTTACACTCCTAGGAATGTGAAAGGTGTCAATTCCAGACTAGTGCTTTGATGCTGCTATTCCTTCTCACCCCGTATTACGGTCAGCTCAGGGTCCTGACCCTGATTTCAGGCTCTTTGTCACATGAAAGGCCTTGACTATTCCTATCAAGGACACATAGTCTATGAAAGCGATTCTGCGCCGCCCCCCCCCCCCAAGCTTCTGAGCAATTTTTCTTTTCTTTGCACTTCGGTCTTTGTATCTTCATCTTGTTTGTTTTTTTTGTTTTTTGTTTTTGCTTTTGTTTTTCAAGACAGAATTTCTCTGTATAACAGCCCTGGCTGTCCTAAAACTCCCTTTGCAGGCCGGGCTAGCCTTGAACTCACAGAAACCACCTGTCTCAGCTGGGATTAAAGGTGTGGGCCATCACTGCCTGACTCCGTCTTCATCTTAAAGTCTTAACTCACCTGTCCAGTTCTCCTTGAGGATTCTGATCAATAACACCCAAGCTAGACACCACTCAACTGCTCTTAGCAGTGCAGATTTCGGAAGTCCCTGCTTCTAAAGCTGCAGTGTGCACAGGATTCCCTGGAGATCCCGCTAAACACAAGGCCTCACTTATTAGGTCTAGGTAGAGTCCATCCGTGTGCAAGGCTGCCTACCTGGTGATGCCAAGGATGCTCTGTGGACACGCTGAGAAGCAAAGCAGAAAGTCAATTTCCAGAGTAGCATGCAGTGTGATGTGTGACACGCTCTTCTTACAGTTGCTGGGCCTAGACTATATGACATGCAGGATGGAGGGGAGATGACGCTCCTGCCTGGGTGTGAACTTCTCCTGGGGAAACGGGAACAAATTCTAGATGGGGCACTAACAGCAGAGTAAAGGAACCACTCTATCTGACCCTGTGTTAGTTGGACCAGTGAGTTTATCATGGTTGCTTCCAGGACGATGGGTGACTCAAAGGCAGATGCATCACTGAACAGCCCACCACCCAGCATGGCGGATGACTCACAAAAGCTACATCCCTGCCATTCCCTGCAGGACTTGTAGGGAACTCAGATGGTCAGAGGCTCTTCTCGCTTGTCATAATTACAGCTTGTATAACCTTGGGAGGGACTTCGGGCATCTTGTACACTTCAGGAGCTTCCTACATCTAATAAGTTTCATTTCCTTTCTTAGTCTCCAGGAAGGAATGTTTCACTTGGGAGGAGATAAGCTATATAACAGAGGGGAAGTGGAAGATTCACACACATCTGTTTCCAGGAAGTGCATATGGTATCGGCCTTGGCCAGTACCTGGCATTGGAAGGAAACAGCCATGGCATCTGGAAGTCTCATGGCTGCACATATTATGGGAGAAATGAGCCCCATCACTGTCTTGAAGCTCTTCCTTTTTTTTTTTTTGTTTGTTTGTTTGTTTTATCTTTTAATAAGGGTGGTAAAGTTTCAGTTGCCTGGGAGCCTGCTAACGACAGCAGGTACCCGGGGTTTGTGTTTACAGACAGTGTTAACACTCCCACTACCACCGCCCTCATCCAGCTTGTCGGGGTCTCTTGAAGATAGTGAGATGACTCCAACCACCCTGGACTACAGGCCTGTCCTTTCCACTCTATTCTCAAGGGTCTCTGTCTGGGCTGGAGAAGGAGCCAGGGTCCCAGCTGCCCAGCTCTATGTGTTGAATTCTCTTGGGTTTCGTGACACATGAATGCCCTCTAAGAAGCCCACCTGGCACCTCTCAGAATGCTTGTGGGTGCTGTTATTTCTTCTACATAAAAGATGGAGGTTCCCCCCTTCCTTTCTTGTAACAGCCTGTTTCCAACATGACTAATCTGTTCACTTGAACTTGGTCCCTGCCTGGAATGTGGCTGCCCCCGAGTCCCACCCAGCGGTTTGCCTTGACTAGTGGTCTCCATCACTGAAAAAAACTATCATCTCAATTCAGTCACCTGTAGTCACAGAAACAAAGTGGCATCATCTCTCAGACAGATTTGTTTGCCCTGAGTGCAGCGAGCCTGATCATCCCTGTAGTTGTTGCTCAGAGGGACAAAGTGTGTGTGTTGGAGACCAATTCTCCAGAATCCTAGAGAGCTACAGGTAGGTAACAGCTGGTCACACTCAGGAGTACCTGGTTTGGTCTATCTAACTGCCTGAGTGACAGTATTCTACTAATGGAGACACCCCCCAAACCTGCCCAGTCCTACAATGGAGCTCAAGGCATCGCTATACCTTATCCCCAGAGTCACAGTCTGTTTAGACAGAAGACAGAACATCATCCACCAGACCTGTGACTTAATCCTTAGTCCTGGGGTAACCTGAATCTAAATCATTTGAGGGGCCGAGAGGATGAGTCTCACAAGCTGGGTCACTCCAGTGTATGGACAGTGGACTTTGTTTGTGAGACAGATGTGTGATGGAGCTGGAGGCATGAAAACCCACGCCACAAGCCTGACTTTGACAACAGTTTGCCTTCTCTAACCCTGTTCAGAAACAAAGTCTGAAGGAGAGGGGGGCTCACAATCCTAAACTGGTACCAGAAAGCAACGGACATTTGAGGATGAAGTTAGAGTGGGCTAGCCCAAGGGCCTTCTCCAGCTCCAAAGCCCTTTGCCTCTGGTCCAATCTGTGCCGGATTCCTCTGGTTCCACTGACTTCCATGGCAACTGCTGACCCTTGAGGTTTGGTTTCAAGTAGGAGCTGCCCGAGGAGCTTGTCTTCATTACAGAACACGATCCCTCGAGTCTTCAACCCAGCAATTATGGGTCCTGATTCCAAACTAGAATTGAATCGATCCTCACTCATTAGGGCAAGTGTCTACCAGCATCTGCTGAGCCTAGCAACTAAAGTATTTATGACCAGACAAACCTGTTTTCACTGTCCTCTGTCATTGCTCCATCACAGATAGTCAGCCATGCCTCAGACTGAAAACTAAATCACTCTGAACACAGATTATAGAAACTGCATTCCAAAAATCCCAAGGGAACGGAGATTCCAAAAGCTCATATTAGAAGATGTACATCCTTCCCCATCACACATCTTCGCCTTTCAGGCCTGTGCTGGTTTACTATGAATTTCTTCACTCTCTACCGTGGGTATCATGACTGGCCCAAGCATTGCTGGGGAGCAAGGATGAGGGGTGAACAGTGTCTTTCCATAAGGATACCATCTCAGGGAAGGCGCTAAGGCACGCACCAATGCAATCTATCCAAGAGCTTGCTTAGTCTCTCTCCTTCTCTAGCCTGTGAATCTTCTGGGGAGTGTCTCCCTGGTTCCCACGTCCTGGTCTCAGGCACTTGCTGCATTTGGTTGCATTCAAAACTCTGCCACTGAAAGGCATCAGTGACTGTGTCCCTGTAGCTAGAGTTTTCCTGCCTGGCCCACGGTCAGGATAAATCTCTTTCATCTGCCAGTCCCACAGTCGCTCAGACCCAACCAAGTAAACACAGAAACTTATATTGCTTACAAACTGTATGGCCGTGGCAGGCTTCTTGCTAACTGTCCTTATATCTTAAATTAATCCATTTCTATAAATCTATACCTTGCCACATGGCTCGTGGCTTACTGGCATCTTTACATGCTTCTTGTCCTGGCGGTGGCTGGCAGTGACTCCCTCGGCCTTCCTGTTCTTTTAATTCTCTCTGTTAGTCCCGCCTATACTTCCTGCCTAGCCACTGGCCAATCAGTGTTTTATTAGCAACACATTTGCCATACAGAACATCCCACAGCATGTCCCCCAAAGAAACTCAGCACCAATCAGAATCAGACCCTCTGACTCTTCCTAGTTCCATTCTTCCCAAACAGGACCAGCAGTCCCATGGTAGCTGAGCCCCCCTCATCCCACTGATGCGGGTGCCCATCACATGCAGTCATCCCATGCTGCTTCTGGGCCCACTGCCCCTACAGCTGCTGGAGTATGTATGGGCTTGCTTCTCTACTCCTGCACCCGTAGCACCCAGAAAAGTTATTGATGCCAATACTGGCCACCACATGGCTATATTGGGGGTGGAAAAGCAATAGAGCAAGAGCTGAGAGGAGGAAGAATGGGGAAATCCAGGCCACTGCAGGTCCCAGCATCTGGGCCACTCTAGATGAAACAGAAGGTTCTTATGGAAGAGATGCATCTCCTCACAGCAGGTGCTGGTGTGTGGGAATAGCATAGATCTGTTGGGATGCTTTGAAGGTTGTGTGTGTTTGTTTATAATGGATTTCTAGACCAGACTAACCTTGAACTCACTATGTAGCTGAGGATGACATTGAAATTCTGATTCTCCTCCCTCTGTCTCCTAAGTGCTGGAATTACAAGTGTTCACCAACTGATTTATGTGGTCCTGGGGATCAAAACCAGGCCTCAGTGCATGCTAGGCAACACTATGTCAAAGGAGCTACATCCTCAGGCCCTGAGCTCTGTGTTTAAAGGGTTCTTCCCCATGAATATCACTCTCAGGATTAGGAGGAAGCTACGGCCCCTTTGAAGTCAGTTCTTTTCCTGATAGTAGTAGCTACCACTCCATGTGCGGACCCCAGGATGATGGTGGTCTCCACCAATACAATGGAATGGGAAGGACATCCTTGAGGACTCGGGCACACTTTGGGAGCACCATTGCCGTATAGGCATGGGACCAGCACAGGGGATGCCACTCTATGCCAGGTATAGTCTTTAGTTTCTGAAGCCATTGATCAGAAGTCAAGGGGCTCCTGAGCACATTTTCTGGGAGGCATTGATGATTTCAAAATGGAACCCTGGGGAGGAAGGGTCAGGGATGCTATCAGTCTCTGCCTAGTCTGAGCCTGTCTCACAGCGCATCACAGCTTCAGCATCATGGAGGTGACAGGAAGCTCCCTTGGACAGAGCAAATACCACATGGTGAAACCAATCCAGCCTCAGCTTATCCAATGCAATGTTGTCCCTCTGCCAGTAGAATCCAGCAGTTTCTGTAATCATAACTAGGGCTATACCAGTCTGCTTGGGGTGCCGTCACAAAAGGCCATGGGCTAAAGTGACAAAACCTCCCTTGCCACTTCCTTGAAGGCTGGTAAGTCCCCAAGTCTCAGTGTAGTGATATCTCTCTGTCTCTGTCTCTGTCTCTGTCTCTGTCTCTCTCTCTCCCTCTCTCTCTCTCTCTCTCTCTCTCTCTCTCTCTGCCTTCTCCCTGTGGCTCATGTGAAGACAGAGGGAGCTCTGGCCCCTCTCCCTTTTCTTATGAGGATACTATGACCACCACAGGAACCCCTTCCATGACCTCGTCTGAACCCAGTCTCATCCTATAACACCTACCTTTGGATGTCACCTTTGTAGATTCGGGCTTCAGCATGTGATCATGAGGTGATAGACACATCCAGTCCATACACCACTCCTTCTGGATCATCCACTGCCAGAACTTCCCAGGCATGCCCCCAGAGCACATCAAAGGACCTGGAGATTCTGTTTGAAGCTGCGGACTCTGATACCCACTGTACACGGTTGTCTTCAAAGGGAGACACTCCTTTCTGGTCTATGTGGGTCTTTCCAGATTTTTTTTTTTTTGCCATCACAGGGAGTTATAATGGATTTATAACCCTCCTTAGCATATGGCCAGAGGGCTTCTGAAAACCCACAAGGACTTAGGTTCAAGCATTGGTTTGGTCTGAGTTCCCAGGCCCATGACCCTGGAATACAGGACACTTGTGATCAGGTTCCAACTGTACTGAGTTGGATGGAATCGGGGCAAAGGTAAGGGATTGCATGAAAGAACATGCACACACCAAGGCAACTGGGTCATAGCCTCGATCAGAGTAAGACAGCAGGTGCACGGAGATCCAGCACCTTCTTGTCACAGGTGTCCCCTGTCCAGTCCACGGTACATTGTGACTATCCGTACATCTCATCAGCTAATGAGCTGAAAGCCGAATACAGGATGCATTGTTTCATTTTCTTGTATTATTTTTCAGAAATGACTAATTGGTCACTTGATTCAGTTCTGATGGCCCCAGGACCTTGGCCTAGGTAACACATGATGAGGTTACTTCCCAGGATCATTCAAGGTTGACACAAAGCAAAGTCAAACACACCTGTCTTCTATGTGTTGACACAGGCAAGCAGTTGGATATCACATGATCATTACAGTTTGGAGCTGAAAAGAACCTTCTAGAATGTATGTCCAACTACAATGAATTGACCTCAGATGCCCAACTTGTCCACAAGCCACACAACCCTTTCTTCAGTACAGTGTCTTGAATTCAGCTCTTGCCTGAATTCCTGCCCCAGTGCCTTTGCACACATTGCTGATATTTTCCAAAGACGTCCTCTTCTCCTTGTGTCCCCGTGGTTTCCTCTCTTATTCTCCAGCTTCTGACTGCTCTGGTGGCCAAGCCCTGGCAAGCCCTTTTGAAAACAGATATTTGTCTCTCAGTGCCATCTCGGCCACCTTCCTGTCATTTCTGGGGCAGTGTGATCGGCACTTGTCCCTTCTATTAGACGACTCATGCGAAACAAACTGGTGTCCGCTCGAGTCTCACATGAGTCACTGATTTCTGTTAGATCGCAGGAGCGGACACAGAACAATAAAGGACCCAATGACCCCCAGGGGCCACACCACAGTTTGCCTTCTTGGGTATTTAGCACATGGCAGGCACTGAGCTAATTAGTGAGCTCAGGTCCTCTTTAGTCAGCCCTGTAGCCAACCCAGCCACAGCTACGTGAAGGTTGAGTATCCCTCACCTGAGATGCTTTCAATTCAATTTTAGAATATTTTCATAGTCATAATAAGAAATCTTGGGGATAAGGCTCAAGTCTAAATGTGAAATTAATGTTGGTGTCACATCTCAGAGTATCCAATCTTTTGACATTGCAGTATGACGCTGTCGTGTACAGATGTGTTATGCTGCATTTGTAGCTGTTCTGGGATGTTTGCACCCTGCCAGTCACAGGTTGGACACACCTGTATACTCTATCCACATACACAGCCAGAAGGTAACAGCATTCAATACTTCTAGTTTGCTCTGCCTAGTCCCACATGAAGGATTGAGTTCCTGTGTCTGTGTCTAGGGTGCCTTGTTCCTCAGAGCAGGTCCGGCTTGTAGAAGGACAGGATGGAAAGGAGCAAGGAGCAAGACGAGGCATGAGGAAGAAAGGCACCCTGCCCTGCAGGAGTGTATTTCTGTGCTTTACCTGGGTGGAATTCAGCTCTCAAGACAGGCCCTGCTGCCCACAGTGCCAGCCCTCGCACAGTGCAATCGTTTTTACTTTCCACCCTGGTAAATGTTCATCCTCCCTCCAAGGGCTTCCCAGAGCCACCTCCCAAATAAACCACATACCCCCAAAGACCTGGGGATCCAAACTAAACCAGAAGAGATCAGTGACTTGGCCAAGTTTATATTGCAGTAAGTGGTGAAGCTGGGATCCGAGTTCAAGGGCCTGTTTCACCCCGGTCTGATTCTAGCAGTGTGGGTCTGTGGCTGAAACCATACCCTTAAGTGAGTAAGCCACCACAGACCGGCAGAAGGATGGCCCCCCGCACAGCTCCCAGCATAAGCCCCCAAATCTGTGAATGTGTTGCCAGGTGGAGAAGGAGAATTAAGGCTTTTGGGTGGGGCTAAAGTCATATCATTATGACTCTAAGAGGATGCTACCTTTTGTTGGATTTGAAGACAGAGGAAAGGACCAAGAGCTAAAGGATGTAGCTGGAAATGCTATAGAACTGGGCTGCCCAGAGAATCAGAAGGACCGTGGTCCTGCCGACACATGGATTCTATCCTCCAGTGTATAAGATAACATGTTTGTGCAGACAAGCTACCATGATTGATGTATGATCTTCCCAGTCGACTTGACTGGATTGAGAATCACTATGGAAACACACTTCTGTGATATGTCTGTGACAGAGTTTCCACAGCAGTTTAGCTGAGGTAGGGAGACCCACCCCCATTGTGGGCTGTACCATCTCATGGGCTGGGGTGACTGAATAAAAAGGGGAGAAGTGGGGAAGCCAGCTGAGCACCAGTGTTCATTTCTCTCTGCTTCCTGACTGTGGATGCAAAGTGACCAGCTGTCTCGGGCTCCTGCCACCACGCCACTCATGCCAAGGTGGGCTGTACCCTCAAACCGCGACCTAGAATAAACCCTTCCTTCTTTAGGTCACAGCAAGGAAAAGAGTGACTGATGCAGACACCAGCATGTGGGCAGCTAGCACCCCACACCTACCTGGGTTTGGTGGGTGAGGCTTGGATTTGGTTTTTATGGAATCTCATGCCCATTATCCCAGAAAAGATCTTGGCAATGTCTGGGGACACTGGGTAGATGAATTTTCTTCTGAAGACATACACCTGGCATTTGAAGTGTTCCCAGAATGCTTGCCCACCTGGGCATGAAGTGCACAGCCTGAGGGGCTGCACCCCCTGGTTGTGCTCTGATGAACTTGCGCTTCACAGAAGCTTCCCTCTCTCCCCTCACACTCCCAGAAAGCACATAACTGCCCTCCGTTCCCAGCAGCTCTCACCTAGGAGGTGAGCAAGCTTGCAAGCACAGAGCTTTCCAGTGAAGAATGGCTCCCACCTGCGTCTTTGGCAAACACAGGGCGTGCAGTCAACCATTATGAAAGAAAAAAAAAAAAAAAGGAAAAAGACAAAAACCAAAACCAAGCGATTATTCGTGAAGGGCCAGAATTTTAATGATACTGTGGAAGAATTGTCCCCAGAAGATAGCAGCTAATATGAACAAGCGCTTGGCTGATTGTTTGGGGATCAAAAAGGGACAATTAATTTTGAGTAGTAAACTTTAGAAATTCGGTCCAAAGGGAGAACACCTTGCCTGGAGCTTAAGGTGAAACTTCAGGAAGTTGAAAGTAAGCCCGAGAGAGTTCCCAGGGAACACCACAGGGGCTAGTTCCGGCCCACTTGCTTAATGACCTTGAGAAAAGGTCAAAAGGCCCTGAATGTCCCTCCCCGGCTCCCAGGGGCAGAAGAGGACAGACAGAGAGGGTAGGAGGAAAGTTTCACGTGGGAACGGCGGTGGGAGACGGCGAGGAGGAAACAGTGGCTCTTTCATGTTGGAAGGCGATCTTAGAAAACCTGGCCACCCGCTTAAATCGGTTTTAATGATCACCCTCTGAACTCTAAGCATTGTCCCTGTTATCTGACGCGGAAGGAAGAGCCAGGCCCCGGGGGAGTGGGGTGCTGCCCACAGAACAAGACATAAGCGACAAAGCCCTGGAATGTGCTCAGAAATAGCCGTGGAGCAGGGGCTGCCTGCCCTGGGAAATGACGGGAAATGAGGGGTCGCTGGGCACATCTGGCTGGCACCGCCCCCATGTGCCCTTTTTCTCTTCTCTTCCTCTCTTGCCCTCTCCACCTCTCTCTTCTCATGGCCAGGTTCATTCTGAACTGTTCCAGAGGCCTCTGCCTCTGCTCTCCCTCATAACTACAGTAAAAACCGCCTCGACCGTCCTTGGAGTGGCCACGTCCACATTTTCACTCGGAATCCATCCTCGTTCAGCTTTATCCGCTGTGTCCTTGTCTAAAATCCCCCGCTTTCACTTCACTGTGAGCAGCACCTCTGCCTGGCATCTTCTCCAGGTCACTGGGCCAGAGTGGAGGGTTATCCGGTGACCCTGGCAGTTAAAGTTTGGTGTCCTAAAGGGATGTAAAGCATCCAAAGTCCGGAGGGCTGCATGGTCCAACAAGGGGCCTGCCTAAAAGGTATACTGGAAAGGCTAGTTGGAAGTGGTGAGGACTTGACGGGTGCCCTAGGATGGGGTAAGGGAAGGGTGGACCCTGTAGGGATGCTGGGGAGGGGTACCAAACAGGATAGAATCAGAAGAAACAACTAAGTCAGAACTAAACTCCAGCTGAGTCTTGTAAGGGAGTTCAGCCTTTGACTATTCATTTCCACACATATGTTTACACATGCATTCATTCGGATGCTCCATACTTTCATGGTTTATGCTGTTGGAAATTCAACATGGTTACTGGAGGGTTTAGGGTCGAAGTCTGGGCCGTAGCAGCTCCGACACAGTGGGCTCCTCCACCTGTCCCCAGTGTGCCAATTTAAATGTCAGGTGATGAGAAATGCAGAGAAGGGAGATTTTGTTTCTATCTGGCCACAGGGGAGAAACAAATGAAGAGGTTCAGCGGTCCCCACCCTGCCCCCTCAGAGCCCTTAGGAAGTCACCAGTGACCTTAAACATTATACCCCATAGTGAGTTAGCTTAAATCAATTTTAAAGAAACAAAAGTTGGACTCAAGTGCCCCAAAAGATGGGGTCTGATAGAAAATTGGGGTTTATAAGCGGGTTGGTGGGTAGTGAGGTGGCTCAGTGGGTAAAGACCCCTGCCCCCAAGCCTAAGATCTTGGCTTGATCTCTGGAGCTTGCATGGTAGAAGGAGAAACCCGGCTCCTGCCAGTGTTCTCTGAGCTCCACACCTGGCACCCCCCAAAAAATAAATATATAAATACAATGAAAAGAAGCTCACAAGTTTGGTTAAAAGCACAAATCAAAATGAGACCAAAGTGGTGTCCCATGCCTTTAATCCCAGCACTCAGAAGGCCGAGGCAGGTGGATCTCTGTGAGTTCAAGGCCAGCCTGGTCTATAGAGCAAGATCCAGGACAGCCAAGGCTACACAGAGAAACCCTGTCTCAAAAAAAACAACATAAAAACAAACAAACAAAAACCTAAAACCAAACTGTAAGTACAAGTGTATGTGTCTGTGAACACAAAATGGATTTTTAAATATTTGTGTGCAGCAGGCTGAGAGCAAGCGTGTACTCCCCGGAGTAGGCACTGTGAGGAACACGAAGCACTCAATTCAATTTCACCCAAAGTTAACCCAAAAGTGAATTGTTTTTGAAGTTGAAATAAATTTTCCTTGTGTTTATTATAAAAAAGTTTTCGGCTCCGGTTCAAGACAATTTCATTCTTTCATAACAAACAAACAAGTCTGAATAAGGTGAAGCCAGGACCTGAGCTGTGGGGACTAGCTGAACCCTCACTCCACCCCTAGGTTCTCCTAGAGGTCAGAGGTCACCTCAGACACAGGAGGTTCTCCCGAGGGCCTCACTGGTGCAATCCGGAGGCGGCTGGTTTCTCTATAAAAAAGATTGGTGCGTCCCGGAGGAGGAAGGGCTTTTCAGCGCTGCTGCAGAGTGAGGCCAGCAGACCAGTTTGTCCTGATGAACTCTGCAGGAACTTAACCAGTCTGAGAGAAGAAAGACAATAAAAACTGAGGCTGGAGGGAGAAACCAGCCACTCGAGTTTCCAGAGTCTTCAGGTGGGCGGGCGAGCTTGCATGGCCAAAAGGGAACATTTAGACTTGGCAGGGGCTGATGAGGGAGAGTAGAGAGGAGTCCCATCCCCCCCACCTCCAGCACCCCCAGGGACAGGATGGA
>CABHPQ010168475.1:35261-57261 GCA_902168405.1 Peromyscus aztecus | reverse complement strand
GTGTGTGCGTGTGTGTGTGTGTGTGTGTGTGTGTGTGTGTGAATTAGATGTCAGAAGATAACTTATGGAAACTGGTTCTCTTGTTTCATTTTGTGGTGGGTGTCAGGTTTAGTTTTAAGTCCCTTTACCTAGTGAACAATTTTAGAGATCTGTACATATGTTACTTATTCATTAAAAAATAGCTCTTTTAATGGAAGTAATATAAACAAAGAGGAGATTTTAATGAAATAAGACTTTATTGCAATAAAACTACTATATGCAAGCAACAGAAGGGAATTCATTTTAGAAAAAAAATTGATAAGATCTTAGAAGTTGCTATAAATTTCTATTTTTCTTCTGTGTATTCGCTCACTATAGATTTCTCATGAAAATGGAAGTTTACAATATTTTGTCTCCTTAACTTGTGGCTTATTAAATTTTGTTCATTGACATTGTAACATGAGACAGGGTATCTTTCCATGTTTAGGATAAATCATTTTTTATTTAAACATGTAGTACAATTCATTTTTGTATTTATCAGTTGAAAGATGTAAGAATTGTGTCTACTTCTTGCCATTTGCTGATAATACTTTTCTAAATATTTGTAAACATCTCATTGATACTCTGATTCCAATTATTTTGAATCTGCATCAGTAAATGGAATTTATAGATCATATAATTTTAATTTGTGAAGTAAATTTTATACTATTTTCCATATTGATTTTAACACTTTAAAGACTTATTGATTAAGCATACAAATTATAATTTCTCCCTATCCTAACCAATGCTTTTAAATTCTCTGTTCTTTTGAGATGGAAACAACCTGACAAGTAAATTGATACCTCACTGTTTCCCTTTGCATCTCTGTGATGTCTAGTGATTTTAAATCTGTTCCTCTCATGTTTGTTGGCCACTTTGTTTTTTGGAAAAAGTCTAATCCTTTGCCAAGTGTTTTACTGGGTTATTTGACTTTTGTTTTTGTTGTGAAGTGTACGTGTTCTCCATTTTTTGCGTATGTTTCTAGGCGTGTAGATAACAAATATAGATTCCATTCTCCAGGTGGATTTTCACTCTACTCATGGTGTGCCTTGGAACAAAACGTTGTAAGTTTGCATCATCCCGTTAGTCTATTTTTCCTTTTCCCTTTCTTTTGACGTCACACCTGACAAGTCACCAAATCTACTTTTAGGAAACTTGTCTTCTTTGCTCTCTTTTATGAGTTCTGTGATTTGATGTCTTATATTTACATCTTCAATAGTTGTTAGTTGTTTTTATATGCTATGTATGATAAGTAAACTCATTATTTCACAAATGAGTTTCCAGTTTTTCTTCACCATGTGTTGAAGAAATTATTCTCTCCCCATGGATTGATTTTGACCCTCCATAAGAATCGTTTGCCTGCATTTGCTATGTTTGCTTTATGCTCCTCTTTTCTATTCCATTATTACATCTGTCTGTTTTTATAACAGCAGAACAGTTTGATTACTGTGCCTTTGTAATATGTTTGCATCCAGGAAATGTGATTCCTCCAACTTTGGCCTTTTCTAAAATTGATTTGGCTGTTTGTGGTGTCATGAAATTCTGTGTTATTTATAATATTTTTCTATCATTGCAAAAATGCTTTAGAGATTGCCAAGTTATATTTTTATTTATCTGAGTGAATATTTAAGTGAGTACCAATCACTTTTCAGATATGCTGTGTCTGTGTTTGTAAATTTATCTTAAAGAGAGGTTTCTCTTGAATGCTCAGCCTGATGCTCACTCACTTTTTCACATTTCCTTTATGGATTTTATTCTTTGATATATTCCTAATTACATTTCAATCCTTGAGGAAAATAAGATCTGAACATTATCTATATTGCTCCATACAATGCCTTCTCCTAAGTGCAAGGAATACTACAAACAGAAATACTTGGAAGAGTCAGAACATCCAGAAGTCTGCAGTGAAGGAAGGTCCCTAAAAAATAGCTACAAAAACAAGATCAGAACAATGGGAACATCAACAGACAGGCTAACTTAGAAGAGGGGAATTTTCATGTGGTCCCACCATTAGATAATGAACCACAGACAATTAATAACTGCTATTAGATAGAGAGTTAATTTTTCCCAGGGATGAGACCCTGATTGGTTCCCCAAAACGAAGTGATCAGTCCTGAGACCATATACACACAATAAAATTTTGACTCAGCAAGTTGTAAGTATATATCAGTTCATGAATATATACATAATGTATACACACACATAATTATATATATGCATATGCAAATACATACACACATATATTTGTATGTAGTAATAATATCAAAGAGAGGATATCAATTTAGGATTTAGGGTACAAAATATAGATTACAGGGAAGATAACCTGGAGGGGCTAGGTGGGTGAGAAAAATGATGTCATTCTGTTTTAATTTATTTTAGTATTTCCCCCTCTACACCCTTGCTCCTTCCTTTTGGAATGGTAATGACTATTTGCACTATTGTAAGTTGGAGGTATGTAATTTGCTTTTTACTTTTAGGGAGCAATACAATTAAGAGGTTGGTCTTGAATCTAGAAGAGATTTTGGGCTTTGTATTTTAAACTCTAAAGATTCTGAGAGCAAGAATCTTTTAAGGTTGGAGTGAAATTTATAATTTTAAAAATGTATGTGAATAGATTTTGAGTATTTTATATTAATGTACATAAGTCAACTCAACTTACAGGATTTCTACTTGAGAAGCTGTTGGATAAACATGAAGAAAGGCATTTAATGAAAAACAGTTATGCCTATCTTCACAGCATGGATTTTCTTTAAGTTGAACTTCCATTTTTAACTAAAATTTTTGTTAAAATTATAAAATTCAGAAGAAGGAATATTAACTAACATCTATAACCTTTGACTCACACTATATGTTCACACTGAGCTAAGAACTTGAGAAACAACTAAACCCTAGAGCAAGAAACCCCAATGTATTTTTAGTAGAAAACCGGCCATGCACTGCAATGATTAGTTAGAATCCAAGATCATAAGAAGCATCCTTTTTTTTAAGGTAAGATTTGTGCTTTGGCTTAATGACTGGCAGTATATATTTTCTTAATAATTTTTGATTATCATGAATATTAATCCACATTTTTATAATTGTTATTGTTGTGATGTATATAAGTTCTAAATTTTAGTTCAATGTTGGAATTATACAGATATTTTCAGTGATAGAATACATAAGTTCATCTACTGATATTTGGTGTATTAGTTACTTTCCTTTGTTGTGAAGAGACAGCATGATTATGGCACCTTGTAAAAAACAAAATAAAACAAAACAAACAGACAACAAACATTTAATTTGAGGCTCACTTTTCTGTGGATTGTAAAGTCTATGACTACAATGGCAGGGAGCATGGCAGCAGAGAGGAAGAGAGGCATGGTACAGGTGCTGTAGCTGATAGCTTACATATTTAGAGGGCAACCATGAATCAGAAAGAGAGAGATGGGGGGCAGAGGGAAGAAGAGAGT
Source organism: Peromyscus aztecus (assembly GCA_902168405.1). Classification (NCBI taxonomy): domain Eukaryota; kingdom Metazoa; phylum Chordata; class Mammalia; order Rodentia; family Cricetidae; genus Peromyscus; species Peromyscus aztecus. The sequence goes on along the minus strand of CABHPQ010168475.1, from coordinate 53,794 downwards.
GAGAAGAAGAACTATAATTGCAGGGACTCTTAAACTCTCATAGTGCATTTTCAGTAACAGACCTCTTCCAACAAGACCACATCTCCTAAACTTTACCAAACACTTCCCAATCATGGGGACCAAGCATTTAAACATATGAGACTATGAGGGTCATTTTACTTCAAATTCCCACATTTCACTCCACTCTCAAAAGATCCTTGCTCTCACAATCTCAAGTTTAAAATACAAAGTCCAAAATTGCTTCTAGATTCAAGATATCCTCTTAATTGTATTGCTCTGTAAAAGTAAAATGCAAATTATATACTTCCAACATACAATGGTGCAAATAGTCATTACCATTCCAAAAGGAAGGAGTAAGGATGTAGAGAGGAAATACTAGGTGAAAGCAAGACGGTAACCTATCAGGGCAAATAGCTTGATGTTTAATGTTAATGGGCTTAGATATCTTCACACTTTCAGTTTTGCTGGAAGCACCAGGCTTTGTCCTGGTGATTTCAACCAATTGTGCACAGCTTTACTTGACTGACACCACCTGGCACTAGCATCTCTAACATTTTAGAATATCCAGTGCTATCCAGGATTCACTTTGACTGACTCATAAAATGAATTCTTGGGATCTTCATTCATGGTCTCTCTCCCAGCCACCTGGCCTCAGAGGCTCTCCTTAACCCCAGGAAAGATACTACAAACCCTTACCTTGTGTATCATTCATAAATCTAAATCCAAGTTTGAGTATCACTGTGGCTTAAACCCTACCACCCTTGAATCACATTCATAGCAGACTTGATTTGTTTATGCTTTTGGGGAGCAGACTATTTCTTAGTCCTTTTGTTATAACTAGTTGAAAGCTTCACTTGGTGGGGTCTTTCCTTTATCTTTTCCCCAAATTAGATCAGCCTTCTCTTAATCTTCTCATTTTTTTTCAGTACAAGCTTTGACACCAGCATTAAGTTTTCTGGTGTTCTTTCATTTTTTAACTGTATATTTCATATTTTCTTTCTGTTTCCTCTTTTTCATTGTAGACCTGAATAAGAGTGATTACTAATAACCACAAGACAGACTTAATTTTAGGTTGTTTTGAAATCTTTCTCATCAAGGAAACTATCCTTGCTCTTTATAATTTAGCCTTAGGAAAATTCTTAGGAGAAAGTAGCCAAAATCTTTGCCCAAATTTCACAAAAATTTTTCTGCTCTTCTATTGTTAGTATTGTTCCCCTCTAAAACCACATGAGCTGGTCCATGTAGTCCAGGTTGTTCTCAGAACTACCGTCTTCCACTTTTATTTTTGCTAGGATTACTTATTGAGACCCACGTATAGCATTCAACTCATTTCCTAGTCCAACATCCCTAAATGTTCCCCATTCCTCCATAAAACAGGTTGATCAAGCCTGTCACATTAATAAGATACTTCCTGGTGGCAACTTCTTTCCTTGTTATTTTTTTTTCTATTGTGACAAAACACCATGCCCAACACAAGCTATAAAAGAAAACATTTAAATTAATTTACAGTTTCAGAGAGTTAGAGTCCCACAAGGGCAGAACAAAGGAAAAGCTGAGAGCTCACATCTTGATTCACAACCACGTGACAGAGAAATAACACTGGAAATGTATGAGTTAAAGCCCTCATCCTCAGTAATATATCTTCTCAAAATAGACAACACTTCCTAATCCTTCTCACACAGTTTTGCCAATCTGGAAACAAGAATTCAAATGTAAGCCTATGAGGGCCATTTTCATTCGAATCACAGCAGAATATGATATATTTAAGTAGATTATTTTCAAAATGATAAATGTGTACTCCTTATAGATTATTGTATAATTTCATATAAAACGACTCAATGATTTATGAGGAAGCTAATATGTCATTTCTTTTAAAAGATAAATTTTAAGAGAATTTATTTCATTTATTCATAGCTACAAAGAATGAATCAATGTTTGCATTTTGAAGAATGCTGAAACTTGTTTTATTCAACCTCAGCTAGATCTGGATTTAGATTAAAGTATAAATTCCCTTTTCAGGAAAATGTCATACTTTTTATCTCCAGATGGCAAAATTCTTTCCAAATTAGTCTTTCTGAAACTGATTTCATTTACTGTGGTATAATTCATTTTCTTCTTAAAAAGAGTCCCAGAATATTGCTCTTTCACCCATTCGAGTTACTTGCTTTTATCACTAATCAAATAAAACAAGAATAACACTCTGCACTTCTCATTAAAAGAAACCTCCAGGCCCCTGTGTCTATTCACCGAACTATATTTTCATGAATACTTCTGGTAATTTTATTGGTTATTTAATGACCTTGTAATGACCTTCTGCACAGTCAACCACTTTACAATGCAAATAAAATCTTGACTTCCCAGTAACAACATGGCTTTTCAAAAAGTCTGGACTCATTTTTTATTTCTATATACACAAAATATATTTCCCCAGCTTTGTATAAAAATTTATCATATTTTTATTGTTACTTGTGGTGATATTGTATCCTCAATATATTGTGTACCCTAATAAACTTATCTAGGGGTCAGGGAACAGAACAGTCACCATGTTAAACATAGAGGTTAGGCAGTGGTAGCAAACACATCTTTAATCCTAGCATTCTGGAGACAGAGATCCGTTTGGAGCTCTGTGATTTCAAGGCCACACTGGAAACTGAGCCAGGCATGGTGACACACGACTTAAATCCCAGGAAGTTATGGCAGGAAGCAGAAAGGTATATTAAGGCTTGAGGATCAGGAACTAGAGTCTTGTTAAGCTTTTAGGCTTTTGAGCAGTAGTTCAGCTGAGATCCATTCAGATGAGAACTTAGAGGCTTAAAATTTGAGGAAACAGAATCAGCTGAGAAGTTACCAAGGTGAGGTTGGCTGTGGCTTGTTCTGCTTCTCTGATCCTTTAGTGTTAACCTCAATACCTGCCTCTGGATTTGTTTTTATTAATAAGACTTTTTAGAAATTCGTCTACAGTTACTATCATTGCCTCATTTTGGACACATTTTTGATATGTAGTCCAAACTTCTCCCTGAACCCACACTCATGTTCCTGTGTCAGTGTTCCTAGTGCCTGGATAACAGACATGAAATTTAATACTAATTTTGATGAGACAATTTCAAATTGCCTTTTATAAAATTTTGTACTCCTTAATTAATGGAATGATATATGTGTTGGGTACTCAATACAAGTAATTAAATTTCTTCAAATTCCTTGTCTGCTGCTTCATGTTATTCTTAAGAATAACTTACAAATTATTGAAAATCTACTCAAAAAAGAACTACAACTATTTGTACATTTTCATTTTAGTAGAAAAAAAGTTTTACTAAAATTATTTTATTTGCTAACATTATTCACAGTCATTTGATAGTTATGTACAACTTAAAGCCATGAAATATGAGATATATAAAAAATTCTGTCTCTCTATTAACAATAGAGTAACCATATTATATTGTCATTTAACAATAATTTACTATAGATCACTCATTAACTTAAAGTGAATATTTCCTTTATAAAGCTCAGAGTTAGAATAAATATTTAAGAATACTCATCATTCTCTTTATTGTTCATTGTAATTTAAGTCTTCTTTGAACTATATTTTATTTCAATATTATTATTTATAATGCAATGGTAAAGCACAGTATGAGAAATGAAATAAGTTTATTTGGTTAGTGAATTTAAATTGATAATTAGATTTATTTTCATAACTTATAGATATATGACTTCGAAATCTATATTTTAATTAGTATCTCAAGGAATGTTTTATATATATGTATATATATGGTAAAAAACTTCATTTTTCAAATTCTGATCTGCTACACAATGAAAAAATCTATAACAAAGTATAGAAAACATAAAATACATTTGGGTTATCAATTCGAATTTTCAAGTAAATATTAAGCTGCCTTATGCAGATATATTTGTGTCATTGCCACACAACACTTCTAGAATGTGTTCCCAAGAATTCTTCCTTGTTCCTCACTGTTTTTGTCTTTTACTAACACCTTAGATTCACGGCCCTCTCTTTTCTTCTCCAGCCCTCCAGCCATCACTCCATTACAGTCGTCAACTTCATTCCCTCTTCCCTAGGCTACCACATTAAACTTCAATAGACTTCTTGCCTTCTGTTCCCATTCAGATGATACAATGTTTCCAGATTAATTTTCTTAAAGCCACCAAAATCACGTTACAATTTGCATAAAATCTCCTAAAGAGTTTTCATTACATACCAAATGAAATTACCTTACTGTTTAAATGTGAAGACCACAATCATGTGTTCCCAAGCTGAGTTTTCTAATTTTATGTAATCTTATTTCTTGCTGCAAAATCTCTGTTTTATTTTGCTTCTAACTACAAACCAATTAAACTATGCAGCACTGACTACTTGAGTTTCTCCGCTGGTCCCTTTTATGTTTGTGGAGTCCCAGGGTCAACACATTGCCAGATTTACACAGTTATAAGCTAATGTTCTAAAACCAAGTTAACTTTTGTTCTTTCCCCATTCACTTGATATATAAAATTATGTTAAACAATTACTTATATGCAGACTTGATATTCTTTTCTGGAGTGTGTATTCTATGCTTATAGTATCTGTTTCAACTACACATACCCTCATAAACCATTTAACAACATAACAACTAGTGGCATTTACTAAAAATGTAGGTCTGGCTTTGCTGTTTTATTCTATTGTGGGTATCTACCCTGAGTATCTGTTATTATTTTTACAACACTAGAATGTGTAGAAATGTATTTACTAAATTTAATATTGAATAAAAATATATGTATAACTTACTTTACATGGAACTCTTTAGATCATTATGTATATATGTACATATGTACCTATATTGTCGATTTTTTTATTCTTATAAAAATATATTCTTAATATATATATATATATATTCTTACATATAAGTGGACCAAGAAATTATATACAAATCATATTACCAAATTACATGGCATTGACGGCTTGAATGAGAATATCCCCATAGGCTCAGGTAATTGAAAATGTTATCCCTAGTTGGTAGTATGTTTGGAGAGGTTACAGGGAGGTGCAGCCTTGCTGGGGGAAGATTGCCACTGGAGGAAATACATTTTTTTTTTATCTCTTCTACTCTGGCACTAACTCTTCCTTCCTCATGACATCCCTCTTGCTGTTACGTTTATTCCCCCAAATAGTAATTCCCCAAATTTGATAGTGGAAATTGACCACTTCTTTCTGTTTCCATGTAACATGTATACCAGCATCCCTTTCTTCTCACCTCTATAATGTCTTCTTCCCCTCTTAAGGCCTACTTCCTAGTTACATACATACACCCAACACATTTAAATGTACTTTCCATACATTTAAGTAAATATATATTATTTGTCCTTTTGAGTTTGTTTTATTTCTTTTAACATACAATGCCCAGTTCCATCTAGTTCCTTTCATGATTTTACTTTGCTTTGAAGCTGAGTTAAATGTGTACCCTATTTATTGAATTTCCTTTTTGTGTGTAGTTTGGTGTTGTGAGTCCTCGCTGTTGTGCAATTGTCTTTGCCTCCATATCCTTCCGGTACACACTCAGCATCTGGAACAGTTAAAAACTGGAAAATAAAAGACAATTACCACTGCACACTTCCAATCAAACCTCCTAAAAGTAAGGCACTTGAAGCTATCACTAAGTAAAATCTGAACAGGGTAAAAGATGGGGGACAAGAGAAAATGACTGGAAGAGTTGGAAAAAAAAATCCCGATGGTGGACAATTCATTATATATATGTATAAAATCCTCAAAAATAAAATAAAACTTTAATTAAAAAGAAAAGAATGTAAATTTTAGTAAAAATAACTTTTCATATCTTTATTTTTGTTACAGATTTAAAAGTCATGTCATGGGATTGGACTCTGAGTTTTAATAAACTAGTACAAAGCTCTATCTAGATTTGATAGTGGAAATTGACCATATGTACTTCTTTGGACTTATAATTTTAATGACAATAAACTGGTTTTCGAATGTGTTTCTCTGTGTAGCATAGGCTAGATTCTAATTCCTTACTTTCCTAATTCAGATTCACAAATGTGCTGCTAAAATCAGAACACCACCTTATTTGGACTTAGTTTGGAGTTTCCTGAGACACTGCTCATTTAGATATAGATGGTAAACAATGACAAAGAGCTAGAAGCTGCTTGCAGGTGAGGAGTGTAGACACAGAAAGGTGCTCATCTTGAGCACTCGAACCGTGTAGAGCAAAGCAGCAAATCACTTGATCCATGATGACTTCATTTGCCTCAGGCAGACTCGTCTGGGTGCCCGAATCACACCAATAGTTAAGATATTTTATGAACACTTCTATATCGATTTTATTTAAGATTACAAATGTTGAAGAATGTGAGTACGAGAAGCGAGGATAACATCAAGTGAAGTCTATGTATCTGAGGATTAGTCTTCCTAATCCCTACTTCAACTTGCACGCCACGCACTTTAGTCTCCAACTTCATAGCTGCCTGAAGTAATAAAAATCTGCACACAAGTTAAGTCCACTGCTTTAAATTTATTCATGTTAATACACTTTGGTCTTCACCGAGTGCCTCAAGGTTGGAACTATTATTTTTATAGGACAGGTCGGAATATTGCAGTTTAGAGAGATTGAGTCATTATCAATGCCCTGGAGCTATGTAAGAAGTAGTAGTGAGGGAAGCATGCAGAAACAGAGAAACCCACTCAGAAAGTGGGGAGCCACCTTACATAGTATGGCATCCTCGAAATTTTCTCTCATTTTTGTGTCCCCTAAGAAGATGTTGAGGTTTCTATCTCTATAACTCAACAAGCAACAATATTTGAAAACAGGATCATTACAGGCACAATTACTGAAGTTTAAAAAGTGGTCATACTAAAGCAGTGTGTGCCCTTAACCTCATGTGTTTCTTTATTTGAATAGGAAAGAGAAATGAGGAAGAGTATAATGAGAAGGAATGAGGCACGTAGTATTAATGTGGTTGTGGGAAAACAATCAATACAGATATTAGAGTTCTGTATCCACAAGCACCTGAGATGAATGAAGTCTGGAGGCACCAGAAGCTAGGACAGGTTGCAAAAGCCTGTACTAGTAAGATTTTCAAAAGGAAGTAACTGTTTCCTCATTTTGGATCTATGCTCCCTGACGTATAAGAAAAAAAATTACCTTTAATATTAATTATCATTTAGTTGCTACTTTTATTTAATAAAATAGCTGACTAAATACATACTGGAACTTAAAATTGTAATAAATGATATGAGGATTGAAATTGTAGAGTATTTATAAGAAATATGGATAGAGTCAACCTTTCATACTGGTGAATTTTACATCTAAATTCAGCCATTCACAGACTAAAATATATATGGAAAATGATTACAATTGTACTGAAAATTTACTGATGATTTTTGTTATTCTCTAATCAGCACAACATTTTGTAATATACACCATTTACATTATATTAGATTGCACAAGTTATATAGAAACAAATTAAATCCTAAAGTATGATATTCATATGTATCTGCTGATCCTATGTTATTACATAATAGGGATCTAAGTAACTACAGACTTTGGTAACACAGGGTTCTAACCCTAACATCCACAAACTCCGATGGTTAGTGAGAGGATTAGGAATTGCATGAGTGTTTCCAGCTAAAATTCACTATGGTCCAGTAGGACGTTAAAAAAGTAGATGTGAGGTATTAAAAGGCAGTTAGTTCTATATAAACCTAGAAGAAATAGCTGCCATGATGACATTTGTCCTTACTCAAATAAAGAAAGAATACACCTTCTGTTTGTAATGAGAGTATACAAGACAACTTTCTGCAAATCAAGAAATGACATTACCAGACAACTGCCAGCACATTGTTTGACTTCTAGTACTTCAGAATGTTTATATGTTTCTTTTCTAAATCACCTCACAAAGATATATTGCATCAATTCCAAGAATCCAAGATAGTAAGCATGAGTAGATGTACATAGTATTGAAATTTTATGTAGTTTATTATTGAAGAATAAGTTAGAAAGTGTACACTGTCTTTTTCTTTGTAGATCCATTAATATTTTTTAGCTAAAGGCATGAAGAGATAAGAAAAGTACTTCAAGAAAATGAATCTAATTGCAAAGTGTTTTCTCATATGGGGTATAAATAACCAGAGCCATCATGAAAGATTAGAGCATTGTAACTAATTTTCGGAGACTATAATATTGTTGAGAAGTAAAAAAGATGTCACTTAAAATTTGTGCAGCATCTCTGGATGGCATCTTGGGGAAGAAAAATTTATCTGATGTAATTCAGAATTACATATTACAGAAACATAGAAGACATGGATAATTTCATATTTTAAAGCAGGTGAATGAGAATAGAAGTATGGGGAGTTTAAAGCAGTATGTTTTGTGGTTAATTGCTGTGGATATTGCTCTATATAAATAAAACACTGATTGGCCAATAGCCAGACAGGAAGTATAGGCGGAACAAACAGAGAGGAGAATTAAGGAAACAGGAAGGGGAGGGAGAGACTGCCTGGAGCCATTGCCAGGACAAAAAAAAATGTAAGGTACCAGTGGGCCAAGAGCCACGTGGCAAAGTATAGATTAATAAAAATGGGCTAAATATAGGAGTAAGAGCTAGACAATGATAGGCCTGAACTAATGGCCAAGCAGTTTAAATAATGTAAGAGTCTGTGTGTTTATTTTATAAGTGGACTTCGGGACTGGTGGAATTTTGCGGGAGCTGGAGAGAAATTCTCAAGCTGCAGTTAATTTTGATTTTATTGGTGCATTGCAAGTGTAGATTGACGTAGAGCAGTAAAGATGTCATATAAGCTAACTGGAAGTGCACAGAGCAGTTTAAAACAACAGGAGTTATAGCCATAGACCTCATTGGATACCCTGTGTAGTCTCTACCAAGCCATAAAAAGAGCTTCTAGGCTTCCCATAGTCACCTAAAAAATAATACCATGACCTGTGTATACTAATGTCTAGGTTTTTTCATTTGTGAACATCCAGTACTTACTTTAATCAAAGTTATATGAGAATAAAATAATGAGTCAAATGCACTTAAAGAATGACTCTTAGAAAGAGTAACTCTTATTTTCCTATTTGCCATATATTGAATATCTTGGATATTATTATATTGCTCTTTCTGGGCTACCAAAGATATCTACACTTTCCAAATTACATGGCTATAAAACTTCTTACACATGGGTTATTAATTTTGAAAAAAAAGAAATTATGTACTTGGGTTCATCTAACATGTACATTCAAAGGAGAGGTAAAATAAGACAGTAGAAGCTAATCTGTCAATGTGATACATTAAACAGAGAGGGGAGATGGGAACTGAGCAACAGTATGTGATGACAGGTTTAAATATAAGAGAAATTATTTATTCATGTATTTATAATTTATTTTATTTTATTGAGAGTCTACTTTTAAACTGCTCTCACATGGTCTCATGGTTCTCTTGTCCCAAACTTGAGAATATTTAGATTATAGGCATGCACCACCATTACCAGCTCCTAAGTCCATTCTTTAGATGAGATTCACAGAAGTTAAAATAGAGATTCAAAAGAATTAGAATCACATTGTTCTGAATATGTGAAGTAATATACTAAAAAGAAAATACTTTCCAGAATAAAAAATATAGTAATGTAAAACATAAAAATTTGAAATAGAGGCACCATGGGAATAGGGAGAAACAGAGTGCTAGGAAGTTTCCCAGGAATCCATAAGGATGACTCCACCATTGACTTTTGGCAATAGTCAAGAGGGTACCTGAGATGGTCTACTCTGGTGATAGGATGGCTGAATACCCTGTCATCATAGAACCCTCATACAGTGACTGATAGAAGCAGATGCAGAGATCCACGGCCGGATCCCAGGCAGAGCTCCAGGAATCCAATCGGTGAGAAAGAGGAGGGATTGTATGAGTGAGAATTGTTGAGACCAAGATTGGAAAAAGCACAGGGACAAATAACCAAACTAGTGGAAACACATGAACTATGTACCAATAGATGAGGAGCCCCCAACTGGATCAGGTCCTCTGGATAAGTGAGACAGTCGATTAGCTTGAACTGTTTGGGAGGCACCTAGGCAGTGGGACTGGGACCTGTCCTTAGTACATAAGCTGGCTGTTTGGAACCTGGGGCCTATGCAGGGACACTTTGCTCAGCCTGGGAGGAGGGGACTGGACCTGCCTGGACTGAATCTACCAGGTTGAGCTGAATCCCCAGGGGAGTCCTTGCCGTGGAGGAGATGAGAATGGGGGGTAGGACAGGGAGTTGGGTAGGAGGAGGGAGGACAGGGGAATCTGTGGCTGATGTGTAAAATTAAATCAAATTATAAAATTAAAAAAAGAAAAAACTTAAAAAAATAATACTCATGTATGAAACTATTGAAAAAAACCTAAAGTTTTGAAAAACGTTTAAAAAATATTAAAAAAAAAAGAAAATAATTAAAGGTCATATGCTATAGGCTAGTGAGAACCCTTGAACCTTTCTATAACTCAGTCCTAAAATTTAATATATGTATAGATAAGTTGCCCATCATATAAAAATGTGTTGGTCTTTTCTAGGTTAGTGTATTAAACCAGTTTCAGTGAAAGAAAATGAATTGATAATAGCAGTATGCCAGAAGGGACACACTCTTCCATGCGTGCCATATTTCCCAGAAGATTAAAATGGCATGGATTGCTATTTCTGTTGCTCCTGTTAACCTGCTTTGACATGCATGTTGTGGCTGTTGCATTTCTATATTTAGTCCAAATCAGAATAACTTTTACTAAAGTGAAAAGTAATTTTAAATATGTTTTGTCTAAAAAGATACTGAATTTGAAATACTCTGTAACTATGAGTAATAAAAATTGCTCAACACATAAATAAATGTAGACTGACCACATATACTTTTAGAAACAATGGGTTAAGATATGTGTTGAGTATTATAATGGATACTGGAATAAGTTTTATTTATATTGTGATTTCATTATTTTAAATAGAAAATCAATTGTTTTAAATTCTAATAAATTCTCTTTTCAGTTTCCATATTTCCCAGTAAAGTGTAATGGTCTCTATTTTATACACAGTAAATTTGAGTTATATTTACAAAACATTTTCTTCCATTTGAATTTATAACTAGGCCAGATTATTTTGAGAAATCCATATTCATGATTCATTTTTATCATACTACTTGGGGAGAAGTGTGGAACCATGTATAAAGGGTGAGTGATATTGCCTAGTAAGTGTTCCTCTACTCCCTTCTGCAGTGACACTCAATGTTTTATATGGCAGTCAACTGATAAGATCTCAACTGTCACAAGTGTATTCCCTGGATTGATCCCACATATCTTTGGCAACTTTCAGAGATTAATTTAGTCTTAGCTCCCGGAACATCATTAAAATGTCTAGCCATTCTTTCATCCTTCCTCAAATGTTTGAAAACTCTGCTTTCTGCTGTTGGTCGCAAATATCACTTTTCAACATATATATCGTTTCCAAGCTGTTTATAACAAAAGCATTCCTGTCTTGCTCATTTTACCTTGCACTTTAAGATTTCATTTATTTTAAATTGACCTTATTCTCATTTCATTGTTTCACACTTTATGGCCCATTGCCTAGAGCTCACAACTTTGTTTATCTATGAATATTCTTTGGAAATATTCTCCATTTATAACAACGTATTGTTTAAGTTAAACCAACAAAGACAAAGAGTTCTGTGTATTGCTCATAGGCATTCCTTCCATTCGCAGAAAGCTGTCACATTGTATCACCTGAAAGTATTTCTCTGTAAGACTTAAATATGCTGAATAGCATTTGTCAAATACAGTTTTCATATGTAGAACTGAGCTTCTGAGAAAAATTCAGAAATAACTGGGAACCAAAATATATAGGAGACTAAAATTCAAAATAGTGACAGAAAACTGAAAATTGGATTGGTTTTTGTGGGTTAGGCACAGGTACTGTCTCTTGAGTCTTCAAGTGGTCTGTGTTTTAATGGTAATACAACAGTGCAAGTCATGATCTCAGTATTGCAGAAGGAGTTGTTATGGTGCAGGAGCCAAAAACAGGTTTAAAAATAACATTATAATGAACTATTTTCTAATGAAAACATGTACTATAGAAAATAATCTCAGTCAAAAGTTGATGAGAAGCCTCAGTGACAAATGCATTACTACAACATGTTTAATCTTCTTTCAAAGCACAACAAGGTTATTAGGTATCAGTAAGAAAATGTAAGAAGTGTTTGTGTCAGTTATGGAACTATGGGCCAACGTTTGCAGGATCTAAGGGTGGTCTTCAGGCTTTCTTTCTCCTTTTGGGTCCTAGGGTCTCTTGTGTTGAAGCAGAGTAGAAGAACCTATCTCCTGAGTCCAATAATCAGCACCAGGACCGAGGGTGTCCCGTGTACTCTTCTAAATACTCCTATGTGGACATTCTTATTTTCATTTGAACTATTTTAAATTTGAGTCAAGTGTTTCCACATTATCTCATATACAATTGTGAAACCATTTTAAATTTCTGACGACTACTTCGAATGTAAAAATTAAAATTTAGTATGTGCTAATTTTATGAATATCAGATACATTAATAAATTCCTTCCTCTACTAAAATGTGATTATTTTAAGGAAACATAGTCAGCTGATAGCCTGGTTGTATTAATGATACACAGTATTTTGTCTTTTAATAAAGTGAACTCTGGGAGTCAGTTTCCCCATTCTTTAGGATCTTGTATATTTCCAAATAAGTAGCAATTTCTTCTTTTTTGCATTTTAATACAAGACAGAGGTTTTTCCCTGTGTCTGTTGCATATGATCACAGACTAAGAGAGATGTAAATTGTAGTTCTCTCCACACATATCACATTGTGTACAGACCAACCTGCCATTTCATCCTTTTCTCCCAAATATATTTCACTTTACTTACATTTAAGTCATCACATCTAAGTAAACATTTTCTTTATATATTTAATATACATTTTTCTTCTTGCTGTTAAAGAGTGTTAGTTTGTGTGGGCCTTATTTTAGGGTTGTTGAGATGGCTCAGCAAGTAAAGATGCTTGTCACCAAAATTGAAGACCTGTTTGTTCCAGAACTCACATAGAAGAAAAAGGTAACTAACGTTCTTAAGTTGTCCACTGACCTAAACAGTCATGATGTGGCTCCCTAGAAGAGAAACACTCAGGTACACACAATATAGTGATGATAATGATGATGATGATGATGATAACTCAATGTAAAATAACCCAAAATGCTGGGCAATGGTGGCACACATCTTTAATCCCAGTACTCTGGAGGCAGAGGCAGGTGGATCTCTGAGTTCAAGGCCAGCCTAGTCTACAAAGTGAATTCCAGGACAGCCAGAACTGTTACACAGAGAAACCTTGTCTTGAAAAAAAATACAAGATTAATTTCATTATTTCATATAGTCATGATTTCTACCCTATACATGGTTGATATTATTCATGTGACTTTTTTCCCTTGTGTTAAATTTTATTCCAAAATAATTTAATATTCATTCATTAGCTTTTAAAGATAATGATACTCAAAGGTAAGGAGAAAATTATTAGGTAATTTAAAGTTGTTTATTGAATTTTTATAACCTATCTATTGATTCCACATCTCCACTTATGGCCAGTTTTAGAATTGTGGTACTGAGTCATATTCTTTCTAATGTCTAAATTTCCCATGATCAGATGGTTGGATGCTATGCCAAAAAAGCGAGATCACATTCATTCCATGCAACTTATTGTTCTGTTTATAACTTTTTAAAAAAGCTTTTGAATATACCAAATATTATTTGACATAAAACGAAGGTCCTGCTGTCCCCCCTACTTCTTTCTATAAGTCAGAATTTTGATTAGAAGAAAATGTAACAGCTCATCTTGAAGCTCAATTATGTTTTTTTTACAACAGAAAGTGCTAACGTTTATATAATATTTATTGAATTACTTTTTAACAAATAACTTCTTAATTCTTTGTAAAAAGCTTTTGTTCAAAAGACCATTAGCTTTGGTCTCTTATTATTTCTGCTAATTATTCTACACAGGAAACTGGAACAAGAATTATGTAGTATAAAGTATCTGTATTTCAATTTATTATGCGACTTTTATTTCCTCATTTTTAAAACTTCTATTAAGTTGAATAAAACGAAAAATCTCAGAAACTTGTTTCACTAAACCAGCTGGCCAGAGAGGAGAACTTAGCGTAGGGATACATCTAGATGTTGCACACAGATTGTACACATATTCATAATTACCCTTAATCAGTGTTATCCATGGGAGGACATTCGCAAAATGGCTGAAAGGACCTAGCTGATGAAGAATATTTCCTGAAGTGAATGAGCCAAACTAAACCATTTTTTCCCTCCATGAAGCCAGATTTGTATCCATCTACACCATCTGTTCCTCCAGAAAATGGAAAATTAGCTCCATGTTGACCTGGCAAGAGTTAGTTCCATTATCTCCAATTGGTTCATTAAAAAAATGCTGGAGTTCCTACTATGAAACATAACAATAACATGATGCTACTTAAGAAAAACAAATGCAATCACTAAATCACTTTTACAATGTACATTGCTGTGTTCAACATGTGAAGTCATTACCTTATTGTGCCTTATTGTCTTATTAAATAGCTCCTTCACTGATAACATTGCATAAAATCAATCTTCCCCATTGCTTGGGAACTAAGGTTTCAGTTTCCATTAAATCACATTTAACAAGTATCCAACAAAATTTTTTAAAGGTATTTTAAAGTAATATCTAATTGCAATCTTCATTAAAAAAAAGACAATTTGTTTTAAAAGTAGAGTAGCATACATCTGATCAAATGTAATGTCAGATATATTGGGTTGGTAGTATTAAGTAATTAAAAAAATAATCAAATTGTACAATTTTGGTGCTCATCAAAATGCCATATGGGTATTTAACAAAAATGTTACGAAAATTAACTTTGTAAAAATTAATTAAAAATGGGTGTTTGTTGTCGTAATATTGTAAAATTTGAAACATGTATACTTTTCATGAAGTTAACTTAGCAAAAGCCAACAAAGGACCATAACAGATTGTCACAAATTATCTAACATTTGTGAATGAATTACATTAATTTAATTTCATTTTCTGTTTTATCAGATCTCTTCAAACTAAGTTTTTGAATAACTAGTCAGATTAGAATGGGAACCCTTATAACTGAGTTATAATGAACATAAATAGGAAAACATAAATAATATACTATGAGATTATTTGTTAGCACTTCAATAAGTTTTATCACTAATGACCTTTCAATAAGAGACATAAAAAGTTTCAGAAGAAATATATTAGTACACTTTTTTGAATCACAATAAAAAATTTATTACATATGTGAAAAAATTTAAATATGTTACAAATTTCATTAATACATTAATGAATCTTGCATGATTTACATATTGAAATTTTAATATCTTTGAAGGTGAAATTATTATTGTTCACTGAAAAACATAAATGGAGAGTAGAGCATAGTAATTCTTAGGAGCTTCACATGTGGTGAAGAGAATTGTACTGACAGCAGATGTTTAGTCAGCATGTAAAAAAAAAAAAGGAACAGGAACCAAGGTAGGCAATCATGACGCATGTCTAATGAAATTGTCACCCAGATTTGAGAATTGAAACCATCTCAAAAATGGGTAAAACTTGGTGAGAAGAGATCTAGGCCAGTTCCCAGAATATCAGCCATACAATTCTGTCTCTCGGGTGCACAAGCCAGAGGGGAAATTAGGTGGGATGTATATGAAGGCTCTGTATACTAGGAATGAGTGGCAGGTATAATATTATGGAGAAGTTGTGTTTTCAAAACAACGTCTTAGTATTCAGGGAGTTTGGGTGAAACACACACATACACACACACACACACACACACACACACAGACACATATGGATTTGACCACTACCTGGAGAACTTTGGTGAATATGAGACCCTCCTTGTTGTAAGCCATCCCACTCAACCTCCACTGATTAAGTCTTAAGCACTTCCATATCTTGGAGGTGATGTTTTCTTTCATATATATATATGTCTGTATGGACAGATACATAAACACAGGAATTTTCTTTCACTATTATCTCTGTAAAAATATTTTCTTGCCAATGCCGTTCTTCTGCGGTTTGAAATGTCCATTTACATTATATCCTAGACTTTTCCATGAATTTATTCAATTTTTTTTGTAAATACTATAGGTAAACCGTTAAGTTTCAGATTATGATATAATAATTAAATATAGGTACTTAGATGTAATGTATATTAAAAAAAATCTATTGATTCTTTGTATGAGACTTTTGGGAATTTACAGAGCATACAAATAGTGAAAAGCAGCCAATGAAGGAAAGTGTTAGGATGCTATTTTTAAGTGTGTGAGACTGTCGGGGAAAACCTTTTTTTTTTTTTTTTTTTTCCTAAGGGGAACTGTGCAAAGACCTGGATAAAAAGCACTTTTTCTGCTGCTCATCTTTTATATTTGCTTACATATGCTTTACTGTATTTAAGATATACATTTATTTCTCTTGTGGGTTTACATGTTCTCCAGGTCCACACTTGGTCATTTTAACTTGGCTTACTTGCATAGTGATAAATCTCCCAAATATTTATTGAGATTATCAAACTTTCTATTGTGACATCATAATTTTAGTCAATGATTAAATGATAACTTTGTAATCAATAATAAAATTAAAATGATCATCTCTATTTTTAGTGTATATTTCTGGAACTGGAAACATAGTTTCACAAGGAATTTATTTTGTCTCATCCTATGAAATATTAATATATATGGAAATAAACAGATATCCATTTTTTTGTATAGTATATTTTGAATAGTAAAATATACTCATATTAATGTGAAATTTCATCATAACTGTAAACTGAATTAATACAGATATATATGAGTTCATTCTTCTCTTCCCAACTGAAAGTGTTATTATTACATGTCAAATGGTATTTAACATAATATTAGTATTAGCATCATAACATTATTATAACATCATTTTCTGTTTCCTTTTCCCCCTTCCAAAACTTCCTATGTAACCACCTTGCTCTCCTTCAAATTCATGGCTGCTTTTCCTTTTTTTGGTTACACACACACACACACACACACACACGCGTGTGTGTGTGCATATGTGTGTATGTATATGGGAGAGTGATATTTTTGAAAGATTATCAATCTAGAAAGTAAACCAAGTAAGCCAGGGTATCTCTCTCTCTCTCTCTCTCTCTCTCTCTCTCTCTCTCTCTCTCTCTCTGTATGTGTTTGTGTGTGTGTGCACAACCATAGATTCCATAGATTCAAGCTAGAAAGACAATTTTTACTAAAAGTACAGTAATTATTAAGCTTCCGAAAAATCTTCTTTAAGCAGTTCACTGTTTTGCTAATTTATACATCTTTATCCTAACAAAATGATCATGGCCTTTAACAGCATAACACCCAGTCAACACAGTGTGAACAGTGTTGCATGGTTCTTTTTTTCCTTTAGTAATATTTATTCATGAAACTTTTGTTCTGTTTCAGCAAGGCACTTTTAACATATGCTGGTTAAATTTTGTCTTCTTGTTACATCCTAAATCTGTTTTCATTCAGGTCGGTTGCTTTATAGCTTCAAGCTAAAAAGGGATATTTAAAATCTTGAGAGAAATGATTCACACTCTCCTTGGCAGCTAAAGTTACAGTCTTCGCCTTTTGCTCACTCCTTGAATTTGATGAACTAAAAGATGAAGACAGACTTGCCACATGTGTAAACCAAACGCTTTTCATTCTCGTATTGACAACACAATTAATTGCTTGTGGCCTGTGGCTTCTCAGGAAAAAAAGTCACCCATTCCTGTTGTTAACTGTATTAAAAGTAATGGGGCTGTCTTTCGAACACTGCTTAATTTTTCTTTCTCTTTTAATGTAAGACTGGCCTAGACTTTCCTGTTGACAAAAATGAAAAGGTCAGTGAGCAGTGATGGGCGTGAGGCTTAGAGCCCACAGCATGCACCGGGCTTCTCAGAGTACACACATGGTGAGTCCCATAAAGCATAATTAAGTTTGGTACTGTCAAGGAAAGTTATCTGAAGGTCAGTGTGAAACTGTGACAGATCTACAGATAGAGAACAATCACTTCCAAAAAGAACGTGCAATAGAGAACTGTTCAGTTGATGTTGTGAACAAATTAAGTTTTATGTGTTTGTGTGTATATATGTATTACATGTGCATTTGTTTGTGAGGCTGTGTGAGCCCATACATAAAAAAAAGAAAGAAAATTAAGTATCCGTCTCTATCACTTTCCGCTATATTCTCCTGACGCTGGAATCTCACTGACATTAGAGCTGGGCCTTTAGCTCGGCCCCTACAGTTCTGAATGTCAAAGTTCTGTGTGGCATCTTTTTTCAAAATATTTCATTAAATTCTACATATAAAACAGAGGTAAAAAGTTTTAGAACTGAGAGTCAATAGATGGACTCATTTTCCCATGAAGGTTGAACATATTATTTTTAAGCAGGCACAGGGTCTCCAACATATATACACACACACACACACACACACACACACACACACACACACACACA
>CABHPQ010168475.1:0-35161 GCA_902168405.1 Peromyscus aztecus | reverse complement strand
TATATATATATATATATATATATATATATATATATATAAAGGTTACACATGCTCTAAAGGAAAAAAAAACAAGTTAATTAGTATATGTTTCCAAAAATTGCTACTTGGAGTGAGAGAAAACCTGGCAAAATGAATTGAGATTCATTGAATTTAGAAGCTTGTCTTGTCAAACTTGGTTTTAAAATGTTACAGTAAGTTCTAGCATCATTGGTTAAAATTCCAATAATGTAACATGCAGACTGAACCTGGGCATAATGATGAGTCATTAGGCCCATAAACCCAGCTTCATAATACAGTGTGAGGCAGCAAATAAAGGAATGAAAAAGAAAGCATGGTCATAAATACAAAACCAAATTCACTTGTAGATTATTATTATCACATTCCTGACCATAGCCTGATAGCTGCCGAGGAAGGCACCATCACTGTCTTTAAGGATCTAAAAATATTCTGAACAGAATTTCTGATAGTGATGTAGAAGAGGGGGTAAACATAATGTGGAAAGTGAGTAATTGAAAGAGGTAGGTGGCGCATTCCTTTAATTCCGTACTTATGAGGAGGAGACATTCTCATTGATTTTGAGTACAGCTTGGTCCGGATATCCAGTTCCAGGCAATCCACAGATTCATAGTGAGAGTCTGTCTCAAACAAACAAACAGTACAACAACAACAACAATAACAATGACAACCCTACAATGGTGAACAGTAAGATAAGAGAAGAAACAATTCTTTAGAAGCCAACAAAGAAAAAAAATACTTTCTGATCAAGTTTCATAAAATTCTTCAAGAAATAATGGTATTCAAATGAACATTTTAATATAGAACAAAAATATTGAACAGAGCACATTTAAGATGTGAGGGGAGAAAATTTCTGGGTCTTTGGAGAACTATAGTGGTATAGAAATAATATTTATAAAAATGCTTTGAAATGACTTTGTATTGAAATATACAGACGTTTTACTGCCCTTTTCAAAATAATTCCTGAAACAAAGATTTGGGAATATTCATTGATATAGTCTGAGAGAAGGTAATATGCCCAACTGTTCTGTGGCTGATGAGTGGTATTATCATTAGAGGTGTAAGCTAGATGAAGCATAATTTGGCATGAAAAATCCTTTGCAACATTGATTGTTTTGAGATTCACATTTAAAATTTTTCACGCTTATTTGTTGCTAAATTTAGAGTAATGGCTACTATTAGCATGTTTAAAAAATATACTTGACTCTAACAGCATCACCCTAGACATATGGCATACATTATATGTTTATGAACATAGATTATTTCCTCTATATTCATGTGGACATTTTTAAAAGGCCTTTACGTAAGAGGCAACTTTTATGAATTTATCCTATTCATTGTAAAATTATGAATTCATGACAACCTGAGATTAGGGGCACATTTGTAATAATCAGGACGTGATCATGTTTGGGAATTCAGTGTTCCTTTATGTAGCTCAACTCTCCTTGTAATTATCTCCCTGAACCAGCTTTGGCCATGTAGGAACCAGAGAAACCTTTATCATTATTTCTAAAGACTGTAGGGGAAATGGTAGTCCCTGGTAATTCACAGCCAAATGACTAAAATGTTATGTTTAATTTGGTAAACTGACAAACTAAAAAGTTTGAAAATGTTTTACAAGATTCAAGGAAATAAAAGAGGTGTACTACAAAACAATTTGTGGGAATTTTGAGCATCCATTTTAACTTCATGAAATATGTATGTCAAATGGTAGTCTTCTTTTCCTACATGAAGAAGCAACAGTAATTTTCTGGAACTTTCCTTCCAATGGAATGTATCTTACACCCTCAAATGTTCCACTATTTATGAAGGTTTTAGAAAGAATGGATTGCTTTTGCCAACTTTCATGCTCATCCTTGTTCTCTGCCATAATGTATTAGAACAGTGGCCCACGAGTTTTAGCAATGGAAAAAAAATGAAGAGTGTGTGAGGTAGAGATTCTAAGTTAGGAGGCTGAAACGAGATTTTTCATTTTTAATAAGATGTTAGGTGATAGCTTTTACTCTCTGGGGACCACATTGTGTATATTTAGATGTAGAGAGAATTCTTAAGATTTGTCTCGTTGTGGAGGACAGACTGAACAACACACTGAGTGTGAAGCCAGCCATGATCACAGAGTCTCCTAAACCAAATAATTAAAAAAATAATAATAGAAGATAATTTTAAATATGCTTTTTTCCCATAGGATTGTAGGCTTAGTGAATACTTCTCAAAATTATTCTGTTCCTGTTATGTGGAAAGAAAAGTCTAGACTCATCTCTTGTATTACATCTCACCTCTAATGATGCCTTCCTTAAATACATTGAGAATTTAATGATCTTTACTATTGAGCAAGAAGTACTGCTGTATACTACCAGGTTGATGAACATCTTAGCAATTTCTTCCAGGTTAATTCATAATACTTCTAAATAGTTCCATTAATATTTCCTTTTCCTTTAAAGCCTGTTTGAAATGTCAGTAACTAAGGTGAACCATATTAATTTTTCCATCAATATCATCACAATACCCATTTTATTTAGAATGTTTTTTATTTTTCAATGTCTTCCAATATCACATATAATCTAATTTCTTATACCTCCATAAATGTGTCTTCTGCTTTATCTTGCTTTTTCTCATTCATCCTGTTTTGATATTCCCTTGAACTTCATAGGTATGACCTACTTGTCATTACTATGACTACTTTTATCACTTCCTCAAAGTTTTTCTCATGTATCACTTCCTGAACAAGGTGTATTAAAGCCAATCGATTTAAAATTGTAGTTCCTCACAAGAAATTATTATCTACCTTTGCATTTAAATTTTTATCACAACTTCCAAATATCTGATGTAACTGATTGGTGGAGGGTGTTTGTTAAATGTTTGATTTAAAATTCTTAAAACCTGAAATTTCATCTATTTTTGTTATTGTATGTCCAATGATTTAAAAAGAAATTAAATGGAGATTGGTGTCTTTTAATATTAATAAAATATTAGATAAGGTAATCCAAATATGGATTGTGAAACAGGAACAATTTTACTAGATACCATATTTGTTTTTAAATAAGTAGGTAAGTAAGAAATGAAAAGTTAGAAATTAGCATTATGGGAGGAAAACAACATGTAGGAACTAGAATTAAAGAATTACCATTTTAAAAAAAACTAGATGTTTGAGTAAAGATAGAGGTTAGAGCAAGCAATCATTAGATATTAAAGGTCTAATGGTTTATCATGAACCTCTGCTAGCTTCTCAGAATACACTCAAGAAAACTACAAGCTCTGGTACACAGCCTGACCTCTGAGAAGAATAAGAGTTGTATCCTTTCAGAAATAAAATGGTCAGTACAAAAGAAATATTTATAGATTAAATTCAAGAGTAGAGGATGTCTACTCTAGCACATCTCCACATTAATAATTAATGGAAGTCATGTGACATGGATTGTGAAAAAGCAAGTAAGAAAGAAAAACGATTGCACATGTTGAGATGTTGATGATCAGCTTAGAGAGAGAGACTCTTGGAATTCCGAATGGTAAAGTCTACATGGCTCACTGTGTGTAAATCATCAAGATGGGACGCTGAAGTAGCATCGAGTTGGAGCTTTGTAGCTGAATATGAGAAATGGGCAACGTGACCAATTGTTATAACTCTATTTGCCAGGAGTTTATAAAACAAGGAGAAAACATATTCAATAAACATCTCAAATGCCTTTTAATATTGAATAAGGTGTATGAGTGGCATTTCAAACCTGGAATGGTGTACTTGAAAACAACCAAAGCAAAGGTTGGGGTCCTAATCCCTACATTGGCAGTCTTGCCTGGTTACAAGAGATGGCCATTTTAAGTTCTGTATCTCCCATTGCTAGGAGTCTTAGCTAGGGTCTCCCTCACAGATGAAAATATGCCAAATATACAATATGGAATACTAATAATCCTTAAAAATGAAATCATGAACTTTTCAGATAATGGATGGAACTAGAAAAAGAAATACAAATATTTCATATTCCTTTAAATCTAAGGCCACAAGCTCCAAGTCTTCAGATATGAGTACATATCTTAGAGTAACTGCATAAACCAGGAACAGAAAAAATGACATTGCCTATGAGGGGGTGAAGGAGCAATAGAGGAGAGAATAACGGCATAAAAGTTATGTTATGAGAATAATGGGGAACTCTAACTTGGGAAGGGAACTAAAATTAACACAGAAGAAGGTGGAAGGAGAGTAAATAGCAGTCAGGATATCTGAAAGTCAAGAGGAATCATAGTATTTACCTAAAAAATACCTGTACCCCACATATCTTTATACAAACATACACATGTAATTTAAATGGAATTGTCTCATCTGACAGTCAATGCTCTCTCCAAGACCCAAACACCATCTGACTAAAAACCAACACCAGGCATGACAACCTTCTGTAGAGTTTTGGTCATGGTTATCTAAGAGCTTTTCCAAGCATTATAGGATATTGCTATTGCCCTTGGTTTTCCCCTGTAGAGGTGGAATAAGTCCCTATTGAAGAAGACATCATGCACTTCAGATGCTTGGCCCAGAGACCCCTGAGCTAGAGCTAACCTGAAAATCTTCTTAAAGATTAGCTTTCATGGTACCAAAAGGAAAAAAAAAACTAGCTTTGAAATGAGGGAATCAACCAATAGGTCTGTCAAGCTATGACATCTATGAACCACAATAACAGTCAGGATGGTACATTAACTATATTGGATCAGTAGTGGAACTCACAGCATGACAGTAACCAACATCTCTCTACCTGGACTAAACAAGAGAGAAATCATGCCTGGTATTGAAGCCATGGATAGAGGAGAAGAGACTATAACCACCACTTTACTAAACCATAAAAAGTGCCTAAATACATTGGAAATATTTGTTCTCATACACACATGGATAAGTATAATCCTCACCTATCATCAAGGAAATTAATCTTTGTAACAGACAGTAACAAAGATTTAATCAATAGATTTCTCCTTAAGATGGGAGTCATTGAGCTGTACATCATATACAGTGAGAAAATTGGATTCATGTCTACTGTTACTGATATCCATTGTCTTATCTGAAAAAAATGAAGGCAAAATAGAATTGTAATAATTTTTCTGAATGGCCATATTCCTATCAATGCATACTGAATATTTTTTCTCTTTCTTTTTTATTTTTAAGATTATAATTACATTATTTATTCCTTTTCCTTCCTCCTTTCAAAACTTCCAACTACCCCTCCCTGTTTCCTTTTAAATTATTGGCTTCTCTTTTCATTAGTTGCTACTGCATGCATGTATGTATGTTTATGCATATATGTTATATTCTTAAGTATAACCAGTTCCATCTCTATACTGTTACTTGTAAGTATGTTTTCAGGGCTGATTATTTGGTATTGCATAAACAATTGGTTTTCTCATCCCTGGGGAAGACAACTTATCCAGTTCTCAGTGTTTATTAGTTCTCTGTAGTTCTTTGTGTAGAGATGAGGTCATGTGGGCTCTCCCTTGTCCACTTTGGCCTGTAATCAGCATATTCCTTGTTCAGCTCACACTGAGATATTTCATTTGTTTTCTTTTCAGGTATGATAGTAGAACTCTGACCTACATTTTTAAGTTACTGGTTAATTCACATATAGATAATCATTACTACAGATGAAAAACTATGTATCATTAGATAGGTACATTTATATTTATTTACTTAGATGCTCATTTAAAAATTAAGTTTTCCAGCTTGATTTTATGATCTTTTTCTTTTTAATATTGTTTCAAGTAAGTGATATATGATTCATCCTATATGCTTCAAAATCAAGGTCATTTATATAGCTGTCATTTCCATAGCTTCCCTAGAAGACTAACAACCTTTACTAACTTCCAGGATCTACAAAATCTGATTCTTCCTTAAAATTCAAACTTCAGTTCATTTGTGTCTCACTTTCTCCATTAGTACATTCATTTTCCAAGATAGTATCATCTCCTGATAACACTACATTGAATTTTACCAATTATTCTTTGTCCATGTAATGTTCATGTCTGTGTAACTGTAATCTAGACAATATAAATCAATATTAAGGGAATGTGTATATTAATATGCTTGTTTTTATTTTCTCTTTTACTCAGGAAAATTACCATTTCCCCAGGGTTTGCTTTTGGTACAGTTTTATTGTATCACATCCTTTCTTCACCTTACACATTTCATTCCTGATGGCTCTCAGTCAGTTTGAAAATAATTTTTTTAATGAAAATGTCAACATATAAGCTAGTCATATAGTGATCACTAGACCTCCACTGGCTCTTCAGAGTCCAAGTACAACATATATATTCCATCTTCCATATCTCATTGTCTGAAATAATTCTGCTGTTGTGTTTGTATTTTAGTTTCTGTACCAGGATAAAAGAAGTCCCACATAGTAGACTAATTTTTTTTTGTTCTATTAAATCTTGCATAGCTGTACCAGAAAATGTGTCCAAGACTAACTGCCTAGTTAAAGCTTGTGTTTACATAATAAGAATGGCTGAAACAATTAAAAATTGAAGGCAGTTTTATGAGCCTAGTATACATGTAGCTTTCATGCTGTTTTTATAAGAAAAAAAGAAAAAGAAATTGGATATTTTCCTGGTATGTATTGGAAATGAGACTAAGCAACCCTAGCATAAGTAGCAGAAATCTGTTTCATAATATTCATGATGGATTTGTAACTCATTTGATTCTTTGAAGTTTTTTGAGAAAAGCACAAGGATGAGGATTATATTGATTTTCTTTCTGTTAAAATCAACATGGATTAGATTTAGAAATATTCTAAAGAGCTTAATCAAGTCATAGTTTGGGGATTTTTTACTTGATAGACACTTGAGTATTACTTAATGTATTTTATTCTAGATTAAGAATTAAGTAAATCTGCTACATATACTTTAATGAGATGCCTTTTACTATAGACCAAATTGCTGAACTCAGAAATCACATTAATGGGACCTGAAGTCTACACCAGAGTTATTGTGTTCAGTATATTAACATATATTCTTATTTATATATTCATTCTTTTGGTATATTTTTACTAGGTGTTTTATTTCTCCTGTCTCTTTTTACTTTTATTTCTTATATGTTTATATGCAGATTCTTTGTATTTATTTCATAGAATAAACACACAAATTTAAAAGCATGCTTTTGCCATTTCCATTTCATGTGCAAAAATTTAAGTGCTGAGTAACTTGAACTTATTTTAAATTTCCTCTTTATTTTTGTCATTATTTGTATATTTATGTTGGAAATAAAGTGAAATATTCACTAACTTTGTTGTCACTTAAGTTATTCAGATAACCTAGCGGTATTCTTCTTCATTTAGACCTTTCTAAATTAATCAAGTGGTCATAGAAAAATCTTTCTGATATATTAATTTATTTGTAAATTATTAAGAATACACAAAAGGTCACACACACACACACACACACACACACACACACACACACACACACTCACACACACACACCACTCCAAATCAAATACATAGTTTTGGAGCCCAGTTCCAATGGGTGCATCTGCAATACAAGGCCCACACCGAAGGCTCAGCAACATTGTGGAAGAGGGGGCAGAAAGACCTTAAGAGTCACAGGAAAGGGAGGCATTTGCTGTTAGACTGTGCCTCCTAGGGATGTCAGAAGCTGCACCCATAAGTGTCACGGGCATGCCTAAACATGAGCTGAACAAGCGCAACAATGATGGACATGCAGAGTGGATGGAAAACAGTCCCTGAGTTCTCTTCCCTATTGGCTCCTCATTTTACACTTCATTACTGTTCTTTCATCATCTTGATTTTCTCTTTTACTGATTCATAATACAAGTTTACAGTCCTGCAGCTAAAAGTATTCCTTTTTATTTGGTTTTTGATACCATTTGAATTCCGTTAGTTGTGACTAAAGAACAATGAATTATTTGTCCCTATTGACTTTGTATCCAGGAATACTAATAAGGTAATATACCACTGTTGATGACTGACTTACATTATCCTTAAGATCCTTGTTAAATACAATATAATCTGCATGTACAGACATCTACCTTCACTTTATCTCCCTTTTCCTATGTTATCTTTCATTTTCCCTTTCCTTAATTATTTTAATTTAATTTTTTAATAAAAAGTAATAACTCTAAAACATTATGGAATACAGGTAATTGCAGATCTTTAGGGCGAAGTGTTCCCTTTCTTAAAGAGACTGCAATGTTAACTGTATTTATTTGAAAATTATCATTACCACACTGAGGGAGTGCCTTCCTACTTGCATTTTTCTATTAGATTTAATCAAGTTATCATATCATATCATCTAAATTGTTTTAATGTTTTTAAAATTGTTCATTTTCTTTTCTATATTTACTATTGATTCTTTTTCAAATGTTAAACTTTCAAATCATATTAGGCATTCATATATAATATGTCTTATGTATTTCTAAATACAGTTAAAAATTGCTAAGTATTTTAAAATTTGTACCAATTATGGATAGTTATCTCTAGTCTCTTTGTTTTCTAAAGTTTTTCTGAGATTTTTAAGATGTGATGACTTAAAAAACTGAAGTGGCAATAATTATATCCTCTTTTCTTCTCTAAAGTTGGATTCAATAACTTTTAAGTATGTCAGAGTTCACCCCTTAGACATTCTTTGTCAAATTGTACCTGCTGGCAATAATTTTGGTAAATTTAATCTTAGTAAATTCTGGAATATTGACCTTTTCTATTTTCTGTTGTGCTGGATTTTGTAAGCAAGCCTACAAAGTGTATAAAACAATGTGTTTCAGTATGATATTTTTATGTTTGTATATTATACACTATATGTTCCCATCACACTCTTTTTCCATTACATGTTTCCAATGACTACCACCTTTTTGATGCTCTCCTCCACCCTTCCAGCCCTGTTCATTGTCATATCATTTGTTTTTAACCTAACTTGTTATGGAAGAGAAATTTTGTGAAACTTGTCTTTATAATACACCACTGTATGCACGTGCGCGCGCGCGCGCGCGCGCGCGCGTGTGTGTGTGTGTGTGTGTGTGTGTGTGTGTTATTTCCTTTATTCCATCATTTTCTTTTCATGGTTATGTTGGCTGATTTCATTACATGACTATTGTAAGCAGTATGTCTGCTTACTGGTATGTAGTAATTTGTATTGGGTGATCATTTTAATTCCTTGGGGAATTAGAAGGTGTTGTGTAGCTGGATCACATGACAGCTCCAGCTTCAGTTTATTGAAGAGCCTTCATATGGATTATTATAGTGGGCACAGTGATGTGCAATCTGACCAGGAGCATGTAAGGGTTGGTTTATTATTCTCACTTACATATCCTTACCAACATTTTCTATTAGTTATTACTCTTATTACTTATATTAGTATATCTTTCAAATTGTCATGCAATTATATATTGCACAGTGAGCATTTGTCTCCATATTCCTATAATTTCCTTTTTTCCCCTTTCCCTTTCTACTAGTTGTGGTGGTATATTGTGCATTCCAATAAAACTTATCTGGGGATCAGAAGACAGAGCCAGCCACTAGATTAGACATAGAGGTCAGACAATGATGGCACATACTCTTAATCCTATCACTCTGGAGACAGAGATCCAGATGGATCTCTGTGAGTTCAAGGCCACACTGGGAACTGAGCCAGGCAGTGGTGGTACACAGCTTTAATCCCAGGACTTGAGATCTCATGTCTTTGCTTAGGAAGGACACACACCTTTAATCCCAGGAAGTGATGGCAGGAAGTAGAAAGGTACAAAAGGCATGAGGAAACAGGAACTCTCATCTTTAGACTAAGGATTTCGAAGAAGTAAGAAGTAGTGGCTGGCTTGTTCTGTTTCTCCGATCTTTCAGCTGCCACCCCAATATCTGGCTCCAGGTTTGATTTTTTTTTTATTAGTAAGACCCTTTAAGGTTCATGTTCCAACTACTCTGCCTTGTTTACCTGGACAGTTTCACTTCTACTTTCAGGTCACGATCTTAGTTTCTAAATAAAATCTAGGAACAAAATGTAATTGTGATATTTGACTTTTGGAGACTAACTCCATTACTTAATATTCTTACCTATAGTTTACTTAATTTTCCTAAAGAAAAGATTACTTCATTCTGCTTTGTGGCTAAAATATATCCACACACCATATATTTTTTACTCATTGCTCAGTTGAAAACCATGTTTTGGTTACATAGTTTAGCTATTGTGAACATGAGGCAATAAAGGGTGATGTGGAAGTTTTCATTGTGTAGTTGTTCATCTTCTTGGTTGGGTTTATTCCTAGAAACTTTTGAAGTGTGGTTTAAATGACCTTCTGCTTTGTTCAATTGTTTGCTTAGTATTTTAAAATTAGTTTACAAAGTAACATATTCCTTATAGCATTTCCCTTTGTACTTCATTTTGGTTGATTCTCCCTTCCTATGATACCACCTCTCTGTTAACTTGCAGATTACTCTTTCCACCTTTATATTTTCATATGTTACATTGTCTCCTTTCTCTCTCCCTTAAAGCTTTTTGTTCCATCTCATGGGCACTTACAGTTTCTTGTCTTCTATTCCCATTTAATTCTTCCTAGATATACATATTAAACAATCAGAAGCCAAGGTTCGTGTATAAAAAAGAACATACGGTATTTATCTTATTCTCTTTCCAAACATCTTTGTCATCCATACATAGAAAGACACTGATCTGCTAATAATTGGTCTTCTGGTTTTCTATTTGGCCAAAACCATTGGTTATATGTAAAGTCTCCCAACTTGGGTGTGCACAGGTTTTATTCACCCTGTTACAGTCACTATGAAATCACATGTACAGCTCATCCTACTGTGTTCAGAAGACAATGTTTCATTGCAATCATGGATTATATCTTTCTGTTTCTGTCTCCTCTTCTGGGATGATCCCTGAGGCTATCCTGGGTGGTTGTGATTTTATATATATATATATATATAATATAATAATAATAATATAATATAATATTATAATATAATAATATATATGTATTCTGACACGTATAATATATAATGTATATTTGATATATATACACATATATATGTAATCTCTTTCTCTTCCTCTATGCATTTGAGAAGCTAATATTTTCAGTAGATGGTGATTAGCACAGGATATAAATTCATTAGTTGAACATTTAGCAACCTTTTCTTCTCTGCTTCTTGGCCAGTTGTGGGTCTTTGCCCTCATCACCATCTACTGCAAATAGAGCTTCTAAGATGAAGATTGAGAGATGCATTGATCTTTGGGTACAAGGCTGAGTCATTAGGAATTGGCTTAATAATATGCCCATTTAGCAGATTAATAGAAGTAGATTTCCTTCTAGGGCCTATGACCTGCATAGCCACTGCTTCTTAGACAATGAATGGTGCTATGTATGGTTGTCATCTTATGAAGTAGGACTTAATTCCAATCAGACAGTTATTTACTTGAGGTTTGTCATTATTGCATCTGTGAGGAATTCTTGAAAAGGCAGTCACTATTGTGTCTTATGGGCTCAAAACAAGGTATTATTAGTGAGTACTTTTATCCTATGGGACTTATGTGACACCTTCCAGAAAAAAATCCTAACACAGCGTGGGCTGTTGGACATGTAATATCATTCCTAGCCATGGAGCTATTGACATTTTTTAGCTTATTGGAGAGGGGGAGACAGTTTTCTCTATAAGTGTACCTCCTGGTTAAGTTAACCACACTCCAGTAGAAGACCACATATCCATAAAACTTTGAGTAGCAACAATTGCTCTTAAACAGTTTAAAAATAAAGCAAGGTAAACAGAGATAAATGGTTATGGAAGGGGATTGGATTGGAAAGAGTTTTGAGAGGTGTGAATATTATCACAATATTTTTCGGGTTTTTTCAGAAAGCAAATTACAGTAAAAAAATTTTCTTTTTTTTTCATTAAGAACTTTTTTATTCATTTTGCATACCAATCAAAGATTCCCCTCTTCCCTCCTTCCACTCCTCCAGCCTAACCCCCAACTCCTCTCCACACTCCCTCCTACAAGAAGGTAAGGCCTCCCAAGGGGAGTCAGCAGAGCCTGGTACATTTCATAGAAGCAGACCCAAACCCCTTTCCCTGCCTCAAGGCTGTGTGAAGTGTCCCATCATAGGCAGTGGGCTCCAAAAAGACCTCTCATGCACCAGGGATCTATTCTGATCTTACCGCCAGGGGGCTCCTTAAGCAGACCAAGCTACACAACTGTCTTGCTATGCAAAGGGACTGGACTAGACCCTAGTCCAGTCCCATGCAGGCTCCACAGCTGTTGATATAAATTTCATGAGTTCCCACTAGTTTGGTTTGGTTGTCTCTGTAGGTTTCCCCATCATGATCTTGCTCATTGAATCCCCCTCTCTCTCTTTAACTGGACTCCTGGAGCTCAGCCTGGTGTTTGGCTGTGGATCTCTGCACATGGAGGGTAGGGAATGGGGGATGAGATCATAAGGGAATGGGATGGTCAAGCTGGAAGAGGGATGGAGTGGGAGAGCAATGAAAGAGATACCATGATAAAGGGAGACATCACGGGGATAGGGAGAAACCTGGTGCTAGGGAAGTTCCCAGGAATCCGCAAGGATGACCCCACCTTAGACTACTAGCCATAGCAGAGAGTGTGCCTGAGCTGGTTTAACCCAGGAATCAGATTGGATTGGTGAGTAACCTAACTGTCATCATAGAGCCTTTCTCCAGTAACTGATGGAAGCAGATGCAGAGATCCACTAAAAAGTTTTCTGATTGCAGGGTGGTGGTGGCGCATGCCTTTAATCCCAGCACCCAGGAGGCAGAGGCAGGCAGATCTTTGTGAGTTCAAGGCCAGCCTGGTCTACAGAGCGAGATCCAGGAAAGGCACAAAGCTACACAGAGAACTCCCCCCCTCCGTCCCCCCCCCCCCCAAAAAAAAGTTTTCTGATCTAGTCTTTAGTATCTTTCAAGTAAAGAGTGGTTTACTGCTCTACATGTGGTGGGACCCGGAAGACTAAAGTTGACAAACAAGGCAAACCGAAGTCTTATGCATAGTAAACTGTATTCAGAGCATCAGACAATTTGTACTCTGGGATAAGAGAAATCACATGAGCAGAGCGTACAATAAGGAGGTCAAGCTCCAAGTGGCAGGAAAGCCACATGTGGTGGTGACAGGCAAGCTGCACGTTGTCAATTCGTGTTTTTTTATGAAAAGCATATAAGCAAACAACAATAGCCAGTTGAAATGAATAACATGAAGTGAACTCACTCATCCCCACTATGCCTTGGAGGAGCATGGAAGCACGTTCCAAGAACGGTTCCATGGTTTGAAGAAACAGAGGTCACAAGACTCTTATCCTGTTTACTTAGATTTTTGTCACAAGCATTCAGACTTCCCCTCATTCTCCTCCATTCATGTACAATGTTCCAACATCCCTCTCCTTTTTATTTTTAATAGCAGAATGTCTGGAGTTGTTTTGATTTGAGATGTTATAGATAAATCTAATTGACATATGATCCATGAGTGTCCTATAAGTAAGCAAATTATAAACATAATGAATAATAGAAGAACAGTGAAAGCACTGTGTCTAATACTCTGCCACCAAGACAGGATCTAAACTATGTCCAGTACTCTTGGTTACATTATTATATTGATCAGAAAAAAAAAATCTAGAGAATATCTTGGAAAGTGACCCATATGTTTAGTAGTTCTGGAATCCTGTAGAAGGTAATCACATATTTGCCTTTAATAGGAATACAAATGTTATGGTGTCCTAAGCAAATGGGAAGTAAGGTAAATATCAAGAAAAAATTAAACACAGTTCCTTCTTCAGATGAACGAATGAGTTTATTAGAGTCCCAAGAACAAGTCATAAACACAGAATTATCAGTAAAGATAACAGGAGCTAGATCGATCCAATCTACAAATGCAGCAAAGCAGAATGAGGAACACAAGAGCAATACATGTGACCAGAGGCACTCACCACAGTTCCATCTTCAAAGCAAACCATAGCCAATATGGTCATGTCGAATCTCTGTGCCTTCTACAGTAGCAAGATTCTGCTTTCTATTTTATTTACATCTCTCTTCAGCTTCTAAATGCTCTTACAGTTACAATGGGATCATTGAGAAGAGTAATTCACCCAGTTCAATGTCTGTTCCCAAATTAACATTTCCAGAGTTCCTCTGGCTAGCATGTTCGTAGGCACTGAGATTGAAAAATGGTCATCTTTGGCTTGGCCTACAACTCTAATTAGCAAAATTGTACTTCACATACTTGATATTTTGGTTCTAGGATTTCTATTGGTATTTTTATCATTCTCATTTTTTTTCTGCTGGATTTTTTTAGTATTTTCATTCATTACAAGTATGTTTTACTATTAATAATCATAATTACAGGAAATATCTTAAAACCACTATGTGATAATTTTAAAATCTCTCAATAATCTATGTAAATTTTCTTATCTTTTAACATTGATTCATATTTTCATAATCATATACTATTGTTTGACCAGTGATGACAAATTTCATTGCCATAATGTTTAATTAAGGTTTTTCAAAGTAGCAGGAAAAAGTGTTATTTCTGAATTTGCTATAGACATTTTTTTTTTCTGGAGTATAATTTGGCATTTGAAACCAACATGTAGAGACATTAGCCAACTGATTGTACACACTTTGCAATAATAAGCTGATTACAGACAAATTCTCACACTTTCTTTTCTACATGATATATGCCTCCTGACCTTTTGTAAGCACACTGAAGCTCCAGCTCATCCATGGTTTTAAATCCAGAACTTGCACTAGCGATATCATAAATAAGCCATTTCAGTGGTCCAAAAAGAAGGGTTTAGTTATCAGAGGTTTACAGGACAGTAGCCATTACTGAACAATGGACAGCTGCACCTCTACAGTCTCTTTATGATGTGTCAGACAAGGAGACTGGTGGAGAAGAATAATCATGGAAAGCAGCAGCTTTGGAAGCTCACTGATTTTCTGCTTTGCTTCATAGGAAAATACGGCAAGAGAGATATGTAATTGTATGTCTGTGCATTGTTTGTAGCCAAAGCTTTGTTTGGGTGGTCCAGGTCTTGGAAAACGTGAATTTTAATGGAAAAGAAATTTAGGAAAGAAGAGACATTAATAGCAACACATGGATGAATGTGTACCTTACTTCTCATTCCTTTGGCTATCAAAATTCCAGGTTGGATTTCCAGGCTTGGTAACAGCAGCACATGGGGATCTGAGTCTTCAGGTAGAGAATGGGAGTTACAAGATAAGCTTCTCTGTTTCTGAAGCTTAAACTTGGCCTCAACTCTATGAATGGCTTCACAGGTTCTCTAGCTTTGAGTAACCTATCCTCGAACATTGCCTCCATAATTAGAGTAAACAATTCCAAATATATTATTACTCATACACTGGTTTTCTATCATCATGCTATCTGTTTATCCATCTCATTTTCTCATCCATCTATCATCTATGTATATGTCTATCATCTGTAGTAATTTATCTACAATTACCATGTATTACTTATATAGGTTTTATCTATTTATCTATCATCTATCTATTTGCATCATCATCTATTATCTATGCATCTATCCACCTATTTTATTTGTCATTTATCATCTATGTACATATGTTTGAATTTATCATTTATCAATCAATATCTATCATATATCTATAATATGTACATTCTTCCATCATTTATCTATCTATCCTCTTGATTTGTTTTTATGTTAAAGCTGGAGTCAAGCATAATGTAATCTGTACATATTGAATGATGTTTGGTAGAATATAAATGTTGTTATGTTCTTTAATCACTGTTGAGTTTTGAGTGCTAGTTTATTTCAGAAGGTAATCAATCAGATTGTACTTACAGAGAAAACTGTTTTATTTTGGAGAGAAATGCTAACATCAGTATGGACATATCATATTGCTCTGTTAATTAGAAAATGCATTTTGAAGATGGGTGATACACCAAGTTGAGACATGACTATATACATAACTCATAATTTCTTTCCTCTTAGTCTGTCCTTTCTTAAGATTTCTCCATCAGTTTAAAGCTGAGTTGGTTGTTGTAAATGTTATGCTTTTGTTTTCCAAAGAAAAATTACTTCAGGTGTAATTACTTGCCTCACATATTTAAAAACCTAAGACACAAACAAATGATGTAGGACCATTTCCTTCTTATATTTAATTGCAATACAAATCTTCATATTTCTTTTCAAAATCTCTTTTTAAAAAAATCTGTTCAATGTTCTGCACATGGTTTCATTGCTCTTACTTGCATTGATACAAGAGGAAAATATTTTCCAAATTTTAAAACTTCATTCTCTGTGATGATATTGTGTTCCCCAATATGTTGTGCACCCTAATAAACTCATATGGGGTCAGAGAACAGAACAGCCAGTAGATAGACAGGGAGGCCAGAAAATGGTGGTATGCACACCTTTAATCCTATCACTTGGGAGGCAGAGATCCATGTGGGTCTCTGTGTGGTCAAGGCCACACTGGAAACCACCAGGCATGGTGACATATGCCTTTAATTTCAGGAAGTGATGGCAGGAAGCAGAAAGGTACATAAGGTGTGAGTACCAGGAACTAGGTTTGTTAAGCTTTTAGGCTTTGAGCAGCATTCGGATGAGGACACAGAGGCTTCCAGTTTGAGGAAACAAGATCAGCCAAGGAACTGGCGAGGTGAGGTTAACTATGGGGTGTTCTGTCTCTCTGATCTTTCAGTGTTCACCCCAATCTCCGGCCCTGAGATTTTTATTAATAAAACCCTCCAACAATTCGTGTTATAATTCTCAAAGTTGCATGCTTTATACTGCAAGCTTATTGTCATTGAGTAAAAAAAATTGTATAGAAACCTTTATTTTATTTTATAGTAAAAAGTAAACTCACTAACAATATATATTTTTTATGTTAACAATAAACTGTAGCTTTTTATGTACATCAAGAAAAAACTTTAATAGGACTCAATTTATGTCTGATATTATTTGTTTTAAGACTTTGAGACCAAGTATGAACAAAATGTACTTCATGAATTTTCTCACTCACATAACTAATATTTACTCAGGCTTCCCTGTGTGCAATGCATTTTAAGTGAACAAAATATTAATGTGTCTCAAACACATATGTCTTGCAACGTAACAAGAAAGAAGATGTGGAACATGTTATCACACATGTAAAAACTGACAAGTGACAAAAAGTGAGCATCAGCTGGTCAGTGAGTGTGAAGTAGATAAAAATTATTAGGCATGATAGCCAGTGGTGGGTGCTCTGGACTAATTACGGACCTTATCTCTGACAGAGAGGAAAATTTAACTAGCTGAGAATTGTGAGTGTGAATGAGTAAACAACTTTCTCTTCAAATTTTCCATATCTAGCCTGAAACTTGAAGTCATGAGAGCTCAAACATGTAGCTTGATGTGAAACTGTGTTGGGAAACAAGAACTCAGTGCTACACAAGGAAGTCTACACATTTTGTTATTTCTTGTTCTTACAGCAGTAGACTTCTACATAAACTCTGTGACCTGGTCTCACAATTGACTCATGGGTTGACTTTATGAGTTTCTTGTATGTCTAGATAAGGAAAAGTAAGACTACAGTCACAAGATAAATATCAAAGCAATAACATCAATAAAATCATCATGTGTGCCTTCAAAGTTAAAGGAATTTTAGCACAGTGAACAATCAAATAGAAAAAATAAGTGCATAAGTACTCTATACAGAAAACATAAACACAGAAAATTAGTTATGTATGTGTATATTTTAAATAGTAGACATAATGTTAATAGATTGAACAGTAATGGATGGTTGGATAATAATTTACATTGGAAATCTTGTTTATTTTAGATAATATTTAAACCTCACTTGTTAAGCTTATATATAAGCACAATGTGACATATGTATAAGTTCTAAGTGGCTACAATGTTTTCCTAAATCATATTTTATGAAGCTACTGAAGCATAATAATGCCTTTGTCTCATAAGAAATGTGAATTATGTTTGCCCTTTTGATGGTATCTGACAGAAGCCATAATAACAAAATTATACACTGGCAAAATTGAGCCCATCAGCAAAAAGAGTTAAGTAATATTTGTCATTTATGAAATGTCAGGATAGATATACGAGCATTAGCAGTATCTATATTCATGGGTGATAAGTGACCTAATATGCTAAATTAATTCACTCTTTTGAATCTCAGGAAAATGTGAAATGTTGAGAAATACTAAATGAAATCCAGCTGTATATAAATCCCACTTTATCGTTAAGAAAAATATTGACTATTTTTCCTAGAAATGCAGCTGTCAACTCTCTAACTATAGATCTAGATTTACATTATGGTTTTATTTCCTACCTATTCATTTTCATCTAGAACACTTGTTTCAAGAAACAACATTTGCTCTCTGTAAAAGAGAAGCAGGATGTGCCGTTTCTTCAAATGTGTCAATGGATGTTCTTGGGCACAGCAAACATTGTGTAAATTCAAAGGAATGCACTTCTAGTTTTATAAAATGGGAGAACCTCTATATATTCACATGCATTGTTGAGATCATATGTCAGTAACTCCAGATATCCATCTCCCCATGTGGACTATTACTATGTATTCTAATATTTCCAATGTGTATTCATCTTCTCAGGAAAGTAATGACCTCTATATTTTGATACAGATCTCTAGATGGAGAGATTCTAGGGAAAGATGACTGGAACTGGGAGCATTTGGGGGTCAATGTAGAAACCTAGTACGGTGAAAACTCCCTGGAATCTTCTTTTAATGAGAGACACAGAGCTCTAACTGGCAAACTTTTATAACCAGTCAAGGCTCCAAGCTGTGGAACTTGGACATCAATCCAGTCACAAAACCTTTGACCTACAATCCATTCTGCCTGCAAGATGTACTGGGTTAATGGTGACAGAAGACTTGCGCAAGTGGCCAGTCAATGACTTGCCCATTTTGAGGTCCAAGCCAGGAGAGTGAGTCCAAACCTGACATTGCCTGGATTGCCAAGAGTCAGAGGCAGGGCAGTGCTGAGACTCATGATAGAACCAATCTCTACTACAGGAAAAAAAAAAAACACTCAATGAAACGATTCCAAATGATATTCTGCTATACTTGGCCGAATTGTCATCAGAGAGGTGTCGTCCAACAATGAATGGGAGCAGATACAGATACCCACAGCACAACACTTGGTGGAACCAAGGGAACTCCACAGAAGAAAGGGGAAGGATTGTAGGAGCCAGATGGGTGGAGGACACTACTAGAATACTACCCAAAGAACTAAGCAGGGCTCATAGGGGCTCAAAGAGACTGAAGCCACAGACAAGGACCCTGCATGCGTCTGAGCTATGTCCTCTGCACATACCTTATGGTTGTGTAGCCTGGTGTTCTAGTGGGGCGTTCTTGTTGAACTCCCAATAGTGGGAGTTGGGGATCTCTCTGACTCTTTTGTGTAGTGATAGTTTATTTGTGCTGAAATGTGGTGATAAATTATTTGTATGTTAATAAACAAAGTTTGCCTGGAGATCAGAGGACATAGCAAGCCATAAGCAGAAATCAGACAGTGGTAGCACATACCCTTAATCTGATCACATGGCAAGCAGAGTCTCTGTACATCCAAGGACACAGTCAAGCATGGTGACACACACCTTTAATACCAGTACCAACCACAGAGACCTGGAGGTCTGTACAGACAGGCAGTGATGAGAAAGTGAAGTGGCTGGTCTAAGAGCCAATGAGAAGGTAGAAAAGCAAGCTAATAAAGGCACAGGTTAGACAGGAAGAGGCTGGTTCTCTTGGGAAGCTACAGTGGTGTGGTGAGCTAAGTTTAGTTGGTGAATCTCACTATTTCTCTGGTCTCTACGGCTTTCACCCCTATATTTGGCTCTGTGTTTCTTATCTGCAGAAAAGGTGGAAATATTGTAATAGCTAGAGTTGGCGGATGACATCAAGGAAATAATGTCTTCCATAGACCATAGTACTGATACACATGTGAACTCAAAGATTGTGACAGCGTATACAAGACCTGCAAAAGTTCAAACTAGACAAACTTGCAGCACTAAAGAGCAGAAGTGTATGCAAAATCCCACTACTAACCAAGAAGCTATCTGTGGTTGATCCCTACTGACAAAGGGAATACCAATTTTCTCTAATGTTGCATTGCTGAGTGTAGCATGAATCTTAAAAGTTCTTATTAACAAAATCAAACCTGAGCCAGTTATTGGGGTAAATGCTGGAAGGTCAGAGAAATAGAACAAGCCACAGCTATCTCACCTTGCTGGATCCTCAGCTGGTCTTGCTTCCTCAGACTGGAGGCCTCTATGTCATCTTATCCGAATGAGTCTCAGCTGAACTGCTGTTAGAAGCCTGAATGCTTAACCAGCCCAAATGCTTCTCCAGGGCAAATGCCTCTCCAGGGCAAATGCCTCTAGTTTCTGGTCCTCACGCCTTATATACCTTTCTCCTTTCTACCACCACTCCCTGGGATTAAAGGCTGGCTTTCTGGGATTAAAGGCGTTGTCACCATGCCTGGCCGTTTCCAATGTGGCCTTGAACTCATAGAGATCCAGAGGGATTTCTGTCTCTGGAATGCTAGGATTAAGGGCGTATGCTACCACTGCCTATCCTCATGTTTAATATTGTGGCTGTTCTGTCTCTGACCCCAGATAAGTTTATTAAGGTACACAATATTTTGGGGAACACAATACCACCACAGCTGAGTATATCAATAACATTTCAGGCAAGACCCATGCCCAGGAGTAGTTGCCCAATAGAAAACTACTTCTGTGTTTCTTTTCCTTTTGTTTTTTTTAGTGAGTATTATTTCATTTAGTTTTATTTTTTTGTTTGTTTGTGTTTATTTTCCTTTTGGTTTGGAGAGTGAGAATGAGGAGGGGAGGAGAAACATGAAGTTGAGAGGATAGGAAGGCAGGGAGGATCTATGAAGAGCTCTGGGAGGAAAAAATGTGATAAAATATAGTGTATAAAGTTATTTTAAATGAAAATGGAAAAATAAATATATTTTTCTCCTTTACAGATAAAGGAAAGTGTATCACTGCTACCCAGTAATTTCAAGCTGAACGCTGTCAAGTTCAGGGTAAATTTGAGGTTTTGGTTAATTGTTAATGACCCCTCTACTGGATATGCAATAGGAGAGCACTAACAAAGTCTCTCCATCTAGCAAAGACGTCTTGCAGAAAGACACTTCCTGGCAGGAGAAATATAGAATGCAAGCAAATCACTTCCAAAATCTCTGTGACACAAATTATAATGAAAGCAGATTAAAAAAATATGAGAGAATTCTCTCATCTTTTGTCCTCCCTCCACAGCCACAGAAATAAGGAAAATACAAAGGGACCAAAGGCAGTGGTGGGGGCCGAGCTTGAAGGGATTAGCAGAATGATAAGAAGTATGAAGAGGAAAAAAAAAGGCAATGAATCCAACTTGTGAAGGGAGCGGTCAATACAGGAAAAGGAGGCAGGAAGAACAAGCAACAGTAATTTAAGGAAGCTTCAAAGAATAGTATTCTATATTTACCTGAAATTATTCAAAATGTGCACGTGTGTGTGTGTGTGTGTGTGTGTGTATGTACTTAAAAAATAGTTATGCCACTCCCGCTGACAATGTTTGCAGAACTACCGACAAACAAAAAGCCCTGTGCCAGCCAAAAGAAACCTCCTTTGAGTGGTTATCCAAGTGACTCCCGATATAAACTATTGGTAGTGTAGTTGGTTGCCTCTCAGAGGTTGAAAGTAAGCAACTATTGTCAAAGACACTGTAAACTTGGGA
Organism: Peromyscus aztecus; assembly: GCA_902168405.1. Taxonomy (NCBI): domain Eukaryota; kingdom Metazoa; phylum Chordata; class Mammalia; order Rodentia; family Cricetidae; genus Peromyscus; species Peromyscus aztecus. The sequence continues at coordinate 13,436 of CABHPQ010168475.1, read as the reverse complement.
CATAAAACCCAGATAATTTGAACTGGATCTAACTGAAAGTTTCATTCCTGTGGGCTAACTTCCATAATAGCAGAAAATTCTGTGTAAGCTTCCACTGGATGGGCACAATTAATAGTCCTATCTAGCTTTGACACCTATAAACAACAACAAAGACCGACATGGCAAGATATCTTTAAAGGTGGCCCTCACGTGTTAGTGGTAACCCACAGCTGTGTAGTTGGACGTAAGACTGCTTCAATAGAACGGAAATCATGTCTGGTACTAGAAACCTAGCCAACTACTATGGACATAAGAAAATAATTGACTTTTGTCACTTTGCTAGACTATATAATTCCTAACTACCTTCCAAATCTTATTCTTATATCCACAGGTAAGTTTGGCCACCACTCCTCATCAAAGCATCTATTTAGAGCAAATTGAGATCAACACAGAAAACCACAACTGGAGATAAAAAAGATATTGTGGATTCTGACCCCAAAGAATATATCTGCATCACATTCTTGCATCCACAGCTCAGAGAACATCATGAAAGAGGATGTGAAAAGATTGTAAAAGTCAAAAGACCATAAGTTTGCTCTGAAACATTATCTTCTACAAATGGCTGCACAAACAAGAGTAATGATGATATCCCAGACATGTTAACATAGAAGGGGAAACATTTCATATGGTCCCACCCTTAGACTTCTGAGTACAGGCAGCTAATGACTGCCAGAAGAGGACAAATGAGTACACACAGATAAGGTATTACTTATCTGATACAAAGTGGTCAGCCCTGAAACCAGAAACACAGAAACAACAAAAATGCACTCAGGAGATGGGAATTATATACTTGTGCTTGTAAATATATCTACATAATAATAGTGTCAAATGAAAGGATGTTTGAGATTGGGGCATGGAAGGTGTTGCAAGAAGTGTAGCTTGGGGGAGTAGGGACTGATGATGGTTTGAAATTGAAGAGGGAAAGTGATGTAACTTTATTTTAATTAAATGTACAAATTAAAATATGTAATAAGATACTGAGCTTCATGACTTTTATGCCCAGAGCTCATGAAACACAGCGGCCACTTCTCACTATATCTTACCAGAAGTTTTATTCTTATTTTTATTATTTCAATTTTTTCTGTTGCTGTTAATTTTATTCCCAACACATATATAATATATACATGCACGTACATGTGTGTGTGTACATGTATATATGCCACAGCATGCTTGTGAACATGCCAGAGAAAACCTTGAGGGAATCTGTCCTTTGCTTCCACTATGTGGGTGTTAGGGATCAAAGTGTATCCTAAGGCTCTGTAGTAAGTAGTTTTACCTTCCAAGCCATCTCACTGGCCTACACCAGAGTATTTTGCTTATGATCAGAGGTGAGAAAAATGTTTAAATACATTCCCTTGATTTCACAAATATACATAGTACACACATATATATACACACAGATGCACATACTCACACAAAAATATATATAGACATTTAAGATGCTTAGGGAATTGTTACTATAGTTAGGAAATGAACATAGCATTTTATATCAGACATATTGTTATTTACTTATAATTAATGAAATAGAAGTCAACACATAATACATAGCCTTGGCTGTCATCTGTCTATCTGTAGTTATTTATATTTCCATAGATTGTGAATAGATGGAAGAAGAATACCTTACTCAAAAAAAAAACTTAAATTAAAACTACTGTGTCTATAGATAAAGTTTTATTGGAATACAGCCATATCCAGAGATTTAAATATTTTTTTTAGCTGCTTCATTGTCGAAACAGCACACTCAGACATTGCCCATTATTTTTAATGTCTGTAAAATCTAACAATAGTTACTTGGTCTTTATAATGATGTGATAAATTTTCTGACACTTGTACTAATTATTGTCTAATAATTCCATTTAGATGTTTAAATTTCAAATCTCTTCTATACAAATTTTTAAAGAGGAACCCAGCCATAGTGATTGAATACTGATAGTACAAAACTAGCTTTGAAAATTAATTGCAACATGTCTTAATCTATAATTAGTTTAAACTTACCTACTCACTTGTAAAGTTCAATTTACATTCAAAGATATAGCTCACCCCAAAATTGACATCTAGTTTTAGAGATAATTAAAGCTTCATTCATTTGGACCAATTTAGCTGCCCAGAAACAGGTCTTATTTACAAACTGACAAGATGGCAGAGCTCCTTTGGATACAGAAAAGTGCTTAGCAGAAGAGGAGGGAAATTCAAGAAATAAGGCTATCCAGCCTTCCTCCATGTACAATTCTACATTTTGTATTATAACAATTTTTTTTCAATCAGATAGTAGGAGTTTAGTTGTGGAAGAATTATGTGAAACAACAATAAATATCATATGGATTTCAGGCACTTAATATCTAAATATTTTCTTTGCTCGAAAAGCCAAAATCTAGTTAATGCAAACCCGAGTAACTGAGACAAAACTGCTCTTCATGGAGTGCAAAGCTCTCATGATAAAATGTAGAAAATGGGGACCTTACTCAGTAACTTTCTAATGGATCCTGAAAAGATTCTCTTTTGATGACCATAACAATCACAGTGGAGCAATTTTAAAAGTTAGTCACTCTTAACTTCCAATTCCCCATTTATGAATGGAAGTGTAAATGGAAGCCCACCAGGGAATCTGGGTTCTGCAGAAATTGCATAGAGACCAAGGTAAACAAGCAAATAAACAAACTGAGGATTAGCCAACTTAACATTGGTGCCACAAGTCTAATCTGCCTCCTCTGATGATGCCCTTTGTATGTTTCGAAACTAACCTCTCTCTAAACAAACCATCAGAAGTACCAGCAGATGATATGTCATAGGAAGTAATGACAGCTACCATTGCTTCAGAAAGTACAGCACATAGAGGTTGCTTCTTTCCTAGCCACCAAATTCAGTATTTTTATATCTGGAGATAATATCCCTTGGAAACAATTATGGACAAAGAAACTGTGCAGACAGAAACACATGTGCACATACACATTGGCTTGATCCCACATTCATCAAATATTTAAAGTACCTACTGTACTTATGGTAGCATAACAGAAAAGTAACTCTACCCATAGGATGTTACTATAATTAATGATTGTTACTACCAAGGAAGAGAAAAAATGTCTTTAGATTATTCAAAGAGTTAAAATTCACTCTCTCCAGATTACCAGTGGTGTCCATTTACTAAGAGTAAAGTAACCATAAGAAAAACATCAAAACTCTGGGAACTAAATGTCTTCAAAGAAGACACAGTTATCTCAATGGTGACAATCATAAACTATGATGATAAATTTATTAGTGAGACTGTTGAACTACCTACATATGTGTGGTGATATATTGTGTATCAATAAAGCTTGCCTGAGGATCAGAGGACAGAGCTAGCCACTAGATTAATCATAGATTCCAGGCAGTGGTAGCACACACCCTTAATCCTAGCACTCAGGATCTCCATGGGATCTCTGTGGGTTCAAAGCCATCTGGACTACATGAGATTGATTCAGTTTAGGAGGAAAACAGAGCCAGGTAGTAGTCATTGGGTAATTCTGTATTCCATTTGACTGTTTAAATCTTTACACTTTTATGAAGAACAACTTGTATTGGTTGAGCTCAGTTTCTGATTTGCGTGGACCCCACAAACCTTGTTGTAGCATGAATCTTAAAAGTTCTTATTAATAAAATCAAACCTGAGCCAGGTATTGGGGTGAACACCGGAAGGTCAGAGAGACAGATAAGCTACAGCTACCTCACCTCGCAGGATCCTCAGCTGGTCTTGTTTCCTCAGACTGGAGGCCTCTGAGTCCTCATCAAGAATGGGTCTCAGCTGAACTGCTGCTAGAATCCTGAAAGCTTAACCAGGCCAAATGCTTCTAGTTTCTGGTCCTCACACCTTATATACCTTTCTGTTTTCTACCACCACTCCCTGGGATTAAAGGCTTGCTTTCTGGGATTAAAGGCATGTGTCACCATGCCTGGCCGTCTCCAATGTGGCCTTGAACTCACAGAGATCCAGAGGGATTTCTGTCTCTGGAATGCTAGGATTAAAGGCGTATGCTACCACTGCCTATCCTCATGTTTAATATTGTGGCTGTCCTCTTCTCTGACCCCAGATAAGTTTATAAGCATACACAATATTTTGGGGAACACAATACCACCACACCTTGCAGCTTGACTTTCTTCACCTACCACTTCCAAGGACAAGGTTGATGATAGGACTGACTTTCTGTGTGGCCTGGTTGTCAGGTTTTTCTAAAAATTAAATATGAATTTTTAAATGAGTATTTTCTTTTTTTTTTCTCAAACTTTGAGCTTAACAAATTTACCAGGTGAGTCAATTCATCCTTCACGCTGGTAAAATGACCTTTCACCATCCAAGTCATTTCTCTGCCTGTTTTCTTTTCCTAAAACAAGTAAATATGACTCAGTTCGCTTAGCTGAGGAATAATCATTTTTAATGTGGAATCATTTTGGTTTTGTTGGTTTCTGTGAAGAGTATTGACAATCTCTGTGTTGGATTTCTCTTGGATATATTCCAAATGATCATTTTATCTTTATAAATTTCACTAACTTATATTTCCTCAATTGTGTAAGATTGTACTTAAATACGTGCTCAATTTGTATAAATTAATTAGATGGTTGTATTCTATTATTCTCTTTCCTGGGCTATATTTAAAAAATGCATATTTTTCATAGATTCTGTTTTCATCACTTTTGCAGCTTACATCACTCTTTTGTTTTAAAGAGTATTTTTTTTTGAGGATTCCTGAGAGAATAAGTAGTTTCAGCCTGTAATTTCATTTCATTTCAGCTGTAATCCATCAGTACATTTTATTCAGCTCTGCGCTGTCTGACATTTCCCTTTCCCCCTTCTTGGCTTGCAAAGGTACTATGTAAGACTCATTTTGTCAGTGGCTTTTTCCCAGGTTTATTCGTCTTTGAATAGATGCCATTCTACTTGAGTCTGATTTAAAAAAAAAAAATGAAAGCAAAACAAAGCAAAGAAACCATAATTGGAATTGGGCTTATCCTTCTTCCTGATTATGTGGACAGTTTTATATTTCCTTGAAGATATCTAACTTAGCAGCCTCAGCATTGATAGTGTATATTTTGTATCAAATAATCTTACTTGGATTGGCTTGGGAGAGGAGAGTCAATGAGAGTGAAATGATAACTAACTCGCTGGGAAATTATATTCTAAAGTAATTATCTCTGATTCTATCTAAACTGCATGAAAATCACTTACTATAGTTCAGGCAAATTCAAGTCCCATCCTGTTCATTATGAGGTCCTTGTGATTATGCCTTCATTTTTTTTTTATCACTGTGTCTGTGGAGTTATTTTCTCAGACACAAGCCTGTGTACTTGGTCAGAAATTTTGTTTCCCTGGATGTTTCAAGTAGATAGCATTTTATAAATGATGTGAACATCAACAGAATTAAGCTCACACTTATTTTCCCTCAAAAGCAAATGAAGAAGTGAGTTATTGTAGACATCAGCTTTAGTGCCTAACACCATATACTTAGCATTCATTTCTCCTGTTGTTTAATAGAAACGTTCCATGACCAAAAAAAAAACTCCCTTTTTCCTGTACTTGCTCACCATCACTTAATTCATAGTACTCTTGTACGAATCTGCCACCACACAAATATATTCAATACAAATTTGTCAATATTTTATAACTGTATAATGAAAAATAAAATTTATAATGGAAATACGATAGATAAAACCAACTAATGAATGCCAGTGTTGTCTATTTTCCATAAATGCATGCCAAATAAGTAGTAGTCACAGCTTACTGGTTAATGAGCCAATATTTAAAAAAAATATAATATTACATGAGATTTAAATACCATCAAAATTGTGTTCATCCTTCTATTTCAGAGACATGATATTTACTAATATAGGTACATGGTGATATGTACTAAAATGTTGAATGAGAACAGAATAAAAAGTTCTCATTCGCTTAGTAGACCTATGCTTCCAATGAGAAGCAACATTCTCGACCTTCTTTATTATTGTCGTTCTGGGAAATGATTGGTTGTAGGGATCCAATAACAGAACTTATCTGAAAGATGTTAGTGTACAGGTAACTTTTCCCCACTCAGTACTAATATAAAGAACAAATCAAAACATTATTTCTAAGAAACTGCTTCAGAATTTAGGAATCATATATAAATCTATTATATAGTTTAAAATAAGTGAGATTGCCAGGCGGTGGTGGCGCACGCCTTTAATCCCAGCACTCGGGAGGCAGAGGCAGGCAGATCTCTGTGAGTTCGAGGCCAGCCTGGTCTACAGAGCGAGATCCAGGAAAGGCGCAAAGCTACACAGAGAAACCCTGTCTCGAAAAACCAAATAAATAAATAAATAAATAAATAAATAAATAAATAAGTGAGATTGATATTTCTTTTAAAAGACCATTAAGATTCATGTGCATTTTTATTCTTATATTTTTAGAAAATAAAGAATCTATTGTGAATGCAAAGTGTTTTACATATATATGTATACTATGTGATGAGGACGAATACACTTTGGAGCAGGGGTTGTTGTGTATCTTATTACCAATCTACAATTTTTGCTAGAGACATAGGTTTGGAAGAGTAATAAGATAGACTGAGGGATGGTAGAATTTCAGAAGGAAATCTTTGGAGAGGTCACATTATATCTAAGTTGTGTTACAAAAGTTTGTGTTTGCATCTTTGGAAGAAGGGCCTCTGTGCAGCGTGGTCTTTAATATGCACGGTGCCGATCAGTGCATTATCACAGTTGAGAGAATTAAAAAATGCGCACATCAAACTTAATTGTCTGAAGTCTCATAGCTATTTGAGTTAACTCCTTACCGAGGAGAATGAAACTTGAGTGCTAAACTAAACTGGAAAAGGAGATGCTTCAAATCAGCCAATCGGAACTGAATTGTTTATTTTTGCTAATGTCCATTACAAGAAATTCTGAAAAACAGATATTGTGAGGAGATAAAGGAAAATAAAATGTGTTTTCAAGGACAAGATATGAGGATATTTTTTGAGGGTGCGTGCATAGTCAGTAGAACGTTCATCTTCCAAAGATGTGCAAGGCTTGCTTTCTGCCTGGAATGCTGAGTATATTTTCTTATATGGCCAAAGACTGTAGATTTGATTAATTTAAGGATATTTTAGGTGAGTTGTACAAATATGATCAATTTAATTGCTTGGATTTTTGAAATTAATTAATCTTCTCTTTGTATATTCAGTCATGAGAAGCACTGACAATTATCCTGAGGTGTAATGTGGCTGACTTTGGATAAAACAGAAAACTGCTTTGGCTTCTGGATCATAGGTGACATATAGAATCAGTGATTATCCCCTATAACTGGATTCTTTCTTATGGTTTCTTGAAAGCAATAAAGATAGGTATGATTGCATCAAAGTGAGACTCCCAATAAACCCATGGCTTAAGGAACTGTGAGATTATGATATTACAAGCTAGTAAAAATGTGGACAAATTTGTAACATCATTAGAAGACAAATGCATATGATAGTTTGTAGCTGAAGTTTTTCTGGTCCTGCCAGGCTCCTGTGGCCCTTGCGGTCAGGACCAATCTCTCTCAGTCTCTCTCATCTGCCAGTCCTGCAGCTGCTCAGACCTGCTGTCCACAGCCACTTATAAAATAGTCACTCGGCAGCTTATATTAATTAAAACTGCTTGGCCATTAGCTCATGCCTACCACTAACTAGCTCTTACATTTAAACTCAGCCCATTTCTGTTAATCTATATGTCTGCATGTGTTCCATGGCTTTACCGGTGTGACCTTACATGCTGCTCCCTGGACAGAGGGATGGCGTCTGCTGACTCAGCCTTTCTCTTCCCAGAATTCTCCTTGTCTGTTTATCCCGCCTATACTTCCTGCCTGACTACTGGCCAATCTGTGTTTTATTTATCAACCAATCAGAGCAACACATTCACAGTATATAGAACATCCCACAGCAATAGTTTCCAAATAAAGAACCAGAAGTAAGACTTCTTCACATTTACAAACATAGCTAAATCTTAAACATTATCCTACATGAAATCCAAAGCCATGTCCATTCCTAGCTCTTTTGGTGTCTTCTACTTCTTTCTTTAGGCTTTAGAGGCATGAAACTTCATATCTACACTAACTGTAATTAGGAAAGTAACAGGACAAGACTCTGTGGAGGTTACTTCCTGGGAGGAGGGACAGCTAACTGGTAGATGATGTATGTCTTTCAGTCACAGGATTATTCCTGGGTCTCCCACTCATAACAAACTTGCTTTAGAGTAAATGTCTTCATTCTGTGAAGTTGTGAATGTTTGCAGATGTGTGCAGATACTATGCTTCCATAGAATTTGTTACACAATGGCAAAGTCAGTTTATCTATACGTCTCATTTTACCAAGATGAGAGCCTGGAAAAAAAATACAGTGTTAATGCTTTTTATCAAGGTGGCTTTTTCCTTTGTTCTATTTCTTGCTTTATTACTGTGACATTGACTATCCTCTTCTCAGCTAGAACATCTCTTTTCTTACCAAGTGCAGTGAACTTCAAATTCTGTGCTGTATTTACTAAAATAATTTCTGATTGGTAACAGAAAAAAACTTATATGTTCTGTGACACGAATTGCAAAATGGTCTTATTAATAAAAAACCTGGAGCCAAATATTGGGGTGAAAGCTGAAAGATCAGAAGAATAGAACAAGCCAGCCACAAGCTCTTACCACTAGGAAATCCTCAGCCCAGGAGAGCTACTTACTGTGTACTCATGACTTATTTACCTTTCTGTACCCTGCCATCTTATTTTCTCTCTCCACCCAGCTAAATCACATCCTCTTTCTGCCCAGCTCTATCATATCCTGTCTGTCTGTACAGACCTCCAGACCTCTATGGCTAATTAATACTGGGATTAAAGGTGTGTGCCAGCACGCCTGGCTCTGTTCCCAGTGTAGCCTTGAACTCACAGACATCCGGATGAATCTCTGCATCCCAAATGCTAGGATTAAAGCATGTGCTACCACTGTCTGACCTCTATGTTTAATATAGTGGCTGGCTTTGTCCTCTGATCCTCAGACAAGCTTTATTTGTGAGCACACAAATAAAATATCATCTGAAGAAAAACATTGCTTTTCTTTTAAAATAATGTACTACAAAGAGCAGTGGTATTTAATATCAATGATAAATTAGGTTCCAAGATCACTCTGTATACACTGTTCTATTAGGTTTGCACACTGAATTTCTGAGGATTTTCTGTTCTTGAAAGTAAAATTTGATCACCTTCATTTCCAAAATATTAGCAAAATTACTATGTGGTCCTGTAACAACAGAAAAACAGCTGATGAAACTAACAAACCTTTCCCTTCTGAAAGTCATGGTTCATGAATCCCCTGATTCCCCCCCACACACACAACTATTCATACTAGGAAGGGACAGATACTGGATCAATGGCTATTGAAAAACAGACTGAAAATTGTGGAGCTGCATCGACACAATAAACTGGGGGTAAAAGACTGTGGGCAATAATACGAAAGTTTATAAAGCAGAGAAGATGAAAACATTCAAGTTTTCTTAAGATTTATATAAAGATTGAGCAAATGCAGGTATGTCTTTAATGCACGATTGATCACACATAGTGAATTCTTGAATATTTTTGTTTGCCATTGTTCCACTTCAGCATGTCGCAGTATATTTGAAAAGACAAATTAAAAAATAAAGTTTGAAGATTCTAAACATTGTATACCTCACTGCTGTTTCTACAAGTTAGATCAGGTCACATATATAAACGCATTGTCTTGTGAACCTTCCTACGTACTCACTTTTGGAAATGATATTGGCTCTAACACAAATAAACCAGTAAATTATAAGTATATCATCAAGTGAAAAATGGACAAAAATCCTGTCCAATAAAATAGCTTCATTCTAAAAGCGAGAAAAATTAATAAGATTTCACTAATCATCTAAAATGAATAAGTTGTGGGGACCATGAATGACTAAAATGTTACCTGCTACACAGAATCTGACACCAGATGGTTTCATATTGACAGGGGATTAACAATTTGAGGATTGTTAATTTTTCTATTATAAAAGTATTGCTGTTAATTAAATAAGGAAAACATTCCCATAGAATACAGCTGTAGATATAATTTTAAATAAAACAAAATCTGAGTCAAAACATCAGTAATTTCTGAAATGTGGAACAAAGAACAATGTAATTCTTTTGTTTGTTTAAATCATTTTGTTTTGTATCTTCTTTTTTTCCTGTTTGGATTATTTGAAATGAAAATCACCACCGTCATAGGGAAACTTAATGAATAAAACGTATCAAGTAATGAATAATTTTGTATGTTACCATAGCTCAGAAAGCTTATGAAATGTTATTTTGATTTATCCTTAAGCATACTTCCAAATGACTGACATACATATCTGTAGGTTTAGTTAAAAAAAAAAAAAGGAATTCATTCATCAGTATGGACGTATCTTAGGTATTCTGTGTAGGTGCTCAGAAGATCTCTTATGGAGACCTTTGCTCGAGAAAGATTAATCTACTTTCTCTCCTAGAATTCTAACATTCATCTCCTTTTGCCTGGAAACACTAATTCTCCTGGTTCTTGGAACTTTGGATTGAAATTGAATTATACCTCTGTTGCTAACTATTCATTCAGTATGCACTAGAGACTTTTAACTGCGTTTGTTTTATGTTCATGTTTTCAACCTTTTAAAATAGCATATACTAATTATAAAAGATAATGGTTTAATTCTAACATTTGTAGACATGTATAAAATAGACTTTAACCCACCCACCCACCCACCCCACTTCATTATCCCCTTTTCTTCCCAGGAATCTCATTTCTATTTTCAAAGTGTCCACTTCCACTTTCATGTCTTTCTTTGTCTTACGTCTAGATTCCACATATGGGAGAGAAACTGTTCTATATCTTTTCTGAACATTATGACAAAATATCTGGTTAGAAAATTGAAGAGGAAATGTTTTAACCGTGCTCACCAGATGAGGTAACCTCCTGTGATGCAGAAGTCCTGGCAGCAGGGATTTGGAGTAGCTAGTTATATTGTATCAGTCATGCAGCAGAGAAGGTGGGTGTTGGGTCTCAGCTCATTTTCATGTTTACACGTAGAAGCAGACCCTATAGGTGTAACCCACATTTAGCTAGAGTCTTCTTACTTTGAGTCTACAAATTTCCTCATTGTCATACCCATTGATTTGGCTCCCAGTATATTCTAGATCTTTACATGTTGGCAGTCAGCATTAACCATCACATATAATGATACTTATTTTTCTGAGTCTGACTTATTTTGTTTAACATGATGATATTCAGTTCTGTACTCTTTCTTAAAATTCATAGGATGGTTTGTTCTTTATGGCTGAACAATGATTTGCATTGCTTTTATTGAAGCTTTCCTCTGGGAATGTAGAATACCTATGAACAAATACAAAATGATTTCCCTCAAAAAGAACTTGATGAATCAAGAGTTTATTGAGGATTTTCACAAAATTATGACTATAACAAGATCATAAGCAATCTCTTCCTGGTAATGATTAGTTGTTTATGCATCCTTGAAAATTGAGAGGCCGATCCTTATCTTTGTTAGCTATTCCACGTTTTTCTGTGAGGTAATTCTGATATATATTTATGTTATGATGACACTTACTACAACTACCCTGATTTAAGAGGTCAATGATCACACTAGATGGGAGAACAAATGACCATACAACAACACTATAGTTGTCATTCAAAGTCTAACTGATTGTGTTTAGGATAAGGGTGTTCATTTCATCCGTTTTTCCTTCAAGATGACATAATTCTATTCTTTGCTTGTGACTGAACATAACTCTATTTTTTATACATTGCAGGACATTTTCTTTACTCATTTATTTACTGGACTTTACCAGATTTCATGGTGAGACAGGGAAAATGCCTAATCACTTCATAAAGAAAAAGTTTTAACAAATAGCAAATATATTCTACACAAGTCTAGCACAGCTAACCAAAAGGGTTTTAGGGGTTATTCACAGGATACAGGTGACTCAAAAGTCGTTATACTACTAGAATGGTCCCTGACAATTCACAGGCAGCTTTCCAAGTGAAGAGTCTCACCCACAGCTTAGATCCTTGTAAAATACTGCATCAATTGTTTTCTTTATATATAGTCTTGGTGAGGGGTGTAAACTTTAATGATGATATTGTGAGGATCTGAAGGCTTTGTAAAACTCATGAGAGTAATAGTAGGTCCAAACTCATGACAGTCTCCTGTCATATCTGCTCGGATTCTAGATGTAGTGGTCATGTCTAATCTGAAGGAGTTACACTGCTTTTAATTAATGCCAAAATGCCACATCAAACACTAACGTGAACATTCTATGTGAAATGACTTTTCTCTTTAATTCTTATAATTATAGAAAGTAGAATTTCTAAGGAAAGGATAGGAGAGAAATTCTTAAAGTTATGTTTTAAGACATTTTAATCTCCTTAAAATTTATGAAGGAAACCAAATGCTTTCTATTTTCTGGCTCATAACTTCTAATATGCACCATATTAGAAACTGAAAATGTGCTTAAAAATATAAGGATAAACTTGTTGAATACAACCAAAATAACATCTTTCTAAAAATATGCATATGAAACCAGAAATAGCTAGAAGAAAAGAAGCGTTTCTCTTTCTTTATTTCTTTCAAATCTTTTAAGATTGCCTTACTAGAGGATGGTTGATTCTTTCATAACTTGTATTTGTCTAATATACACTGATTTAGCTTATATGCCTAAAAAATAACTTCTGCAAAAGTCAGAACAGAAAGAGACAAGTACTTTAATAATATCAAAGAGAATCACACAAGACAAAAGTAGTAAAGGTTCTGTATTCAAAAGCTCGCCACTGAGTGGAGGCCCTTTGGGCTATGTACTTCCCAAAAAGCCTCAAAGATGTTTGGAAAATAAAGTTATTTAAAAGACAAAAAGGAGAAATCTAGAAACAGGCTCTGTTAACCAAGAATGACATTATTGAGTAGATTTTGAGAAACATGGAGACTTTCTAATGTGTTTCTATTAAATCATTATAGGCTGATGATCCATTTGAGTAAACTTCCAATGAGCAAAAACTTGTCAAAAGAATACTATTTTCAGTCAAATTTGTAATATTCCTTGTGCTTGAGGACATTCTGATATCTTTAGGTGGTATTTCATATTCTCTGGTAGTGCTCTGAAGCTCTGTGGGTTACAGTTCTCTAAAGATTGGTTGTAATCTGCTAAAGGAAACCACATATTTACTTCTCATTCTTTGGTACACAGAAACCTATTGGTTGATGTTGCTATCTAATGCACTATCTATTAGCACATATTATTAAAATATTATAAACACCAATTGGAAAGTATTATTTTCATAATTTGTGCAAATCTTACAAACAGTGAACATTTTGGTCATAAAAATGTTTTAATATAGCATC
>CABHPQ010168474.1:18335-53852 GCA_902168405.1 Peromyscus aztecus | reverse complement strand
TCTCTCTCTCTCTCTCTCTCTCTCTCTCTCTCTCTCTCTCTCACTCTCTCTCTCTCTCTCTCTCTCTCACACACACACACACACACACACACACACACACACACACGCTCATGTGTGCACAAGTACAATTATAGACAGAATTACTTTGTGATGTCTCATTCCTGGAATTCATCTAGAAAGGCTATGGGATTAGTATACTGAGGAGACAGCTACCTTCCCATGCTTGTTGAAGAATGAGCACAATAAACAAGAAATGGAAGTGCCAAACAGCCATTAGTGAAGAATGAATGGAAAACGCATGATACCTTAAGACCATGGGATACTGCTGAGCCATAGGGAAGGGTGGGGCCTGTCATTGTGGTGACATAGACGGACTGGTAGACACTATGCACAGTTGCTGCTCAGAAGCTGAGAGTAGAATTATGGCTGCGAGAGGCCAGAAGAACAAAGGAAGTAGGTCAGTGGGTTACTGAGTGACGCTGAAGGAAGACTAAGAATTCCCATTGTCGGGGCTGGAGTGATGACTCAGTGGTTAAGAATATTTACTATTCCTATCGAGAACCTGGGTTCAGTTCCCAGTATCCAGCAGGTTGGTTCAGAATTGTGTAACTCCAGTTCCAGGGTATCCACAGCCTCTTCTGGTGTCTCTGGGCACCATGTGGTACACATACATGTAGACACTCACACACATACAATAGAAATAAGTAAATCTTTAAGGAAAAGAAATTTCGATGTACTGTACATATCAACTGTGTGCTGCATATTTTAAAAAGGATTTTGAAGGTCTTCTCTGTAAAGAATGTTTGACTACAGACGTGCTAAACCCAATGTAAACATTATACAATGCATATATGTGCTCGAGCATTATATTGTAACCCTTCAGTGTGTGTGTTTGTGTTTCCATGTATCAATTGTAAAATTAAATATTTTTAAAATTTTAATTTTTAAATCTTAAGAAGTTTAAGATTTTTTTAATTCAAACAAATTTAAGAAATTAAAAAAAAATGTAATGGGGACCTTGTACTTGGAATGCTAAGGCAGAAGAATTGTGTGAGTTCAACGTCAGCCTACAGAGTGAAACCCTACCTCAAAATAAAACAAAGACCAAAGCAAAAGAAAAATGGGGGGAAAAGAAAGTGATCCAAGGCAGCTAAACATAAGAATATAAAAACAAAAATTAAAAAGAAGAGGGTCTGGAGAGGTGGCTCAGTGGTTAAGAGCACTGGCTGCTCTTCCAGAGGTCCCAGGTTCAATTCCCAGCACCTACATAGTGGCTCATAACCATCCATAACTCCAGTTTCAGGGGCTCTGACGCCTTCTTCTGGTCCCCATCAGCACCGGGAACACACATGGTGCACAGACATCCATGTAGGAACACGTATGGCGTATAGACACACATGTAGGCAAAACACTCATACACATAAAATAAAGTAAAAATATTGAAAAGTAGAAATAAACAGAACTGTCAAGGATAAATAGAAAACATTACAATGCAGAAGTTAAAATGTAACATTAATCTTAAATAAGGTAAATGAGTTCAACTCTGCTAGTGGAAATAGGGCTCCCAGAGAACGTCAAAACACCACAAACCTATAATATTACAGTTTCCCTGTCAAGCAAATGACATTCCTCTGTGAGGTGTGTGTGTGTAGTAGCAGCAGCAGCAGCAGCAGCACTGAGTTAGAACTCAATAGTTTTGTTTATGCTAGACAAGTATATTGTAACCACTGGGCTAGACCCCCAGGCCTGATAGTCTTGTGCACTGATCTATAAGCACCAGTCTTGAACCATATTAAGATATTGAATCCTATTGTATTAAAAGGACAGTCTTACTTGGTCATGATGTATTTAACTTATAAATACAAGGGTGGATCAACATTAAAAACTATATTTTGGTGACTGTATCAAATAAATTAAAGAAAACATCACATTCAACCATAAAAGGCTTAGTTTTTTTTCTCTTCAGACTCAGCACTTCCTTTTCATGTTGATTTCTGGGAGCACTTTATATATATTGGAACACAGTTCTATCTCTCCTCTGCTACTTATATGGAAAACACTTCCTGTTTTTGGATTTGTTTTATATTTTGAGAAATTTAGAATGTAATTTTGATGTTGTAATGCTATCAATACTGTATTTTAAAATGATGTGTTGTGGAAGACAAGTTTTGCTTTTATTAGGACTTAAAAGTTCTCCTATAGTTTCTTCTTGCACTTTTATAATTGCTTGTGATGTATTGCTGTTTGTAATAGAAAAAACCTGGGAGCGAAGTGGGTATTCCTGGTACATCTGTGCATTCACAGGACAGGATTCTCCCATGAGTTCAGATGAGAAGGTAGAGCTGTGTGAAAGGTGCAAGAAGAGCTCCAAGGTAGGTCTGATAAGTGCTGAAAGTGAATCAAAGACTAAAACTCAACAGCTAACCGCTCATGGTGGTGCACACCTTTAATCCTGGTACTCCTAAGGCAGAGGCAGGGAGATCTCTGTGAGTTCAAGGCTAGTCTGGTCTACATCGTGAGTTCCAGGACAGTCAGGACTACATCGAAAGACCATGTCTCAAAACAAACAGAAGGCCCCCAGAAAACTCCAATCTGAATGGCCTATTCTCGGGCTCTAAGGCGTGCTTGTGCACAGGGGATGCATTGCAGATAACGTGTGCATGTACACAGGGGGTGCACTGCAGGTCACTGCATGCAGTGATGCTGTCTTCTAAAGGGGTGTTGCACCACAGTCACTCTGACTGGCACGGTTTGAAATGAAGACGTCTATAAGAATCATTCCAATAAGGTAGCAGGGTGGGCAGGCTTCTTTTCAACTTGGCGGTTCCTCAGAGCCTACCCTTCCTTGAGCGCAGATCTGGAGAACAGACTGGACTCCAGTAGGAAGGCTGGGAAATCCCAGGCCACGAGGCTGCAGAACAGATAAATGCCATTAACCTGATGCAACCAGCATAGGACAGGAAGCAGGTAGCCCAAGAGACTTGGGTTCAAATCCTGCCTCCACCTAAGTCCAAACACCCCTCTTCCTGTAGGAGGGGACAAAGTTGCACCTTTGTTGGTGCAGACTGGCTACATGTGAGACATCCTTTATCAGGGTATCTGGTTACTTCTTCTGACTTTAAATCATCAGATGGAGGTTGCTAAGGTTCTTTCTGGCTCTGTTGTTTGATGGGTCATTTGAAGCTGGGGGTGGCAGTGGCTGGTGGAAGATCGGCATTTTGGTCTTTGTGTCAGGTAGGAGAAGAACATTTACTATGGTAGCTTCTTACTCAGGCTTGTTAGATTAGATTAATTATGTGCTGTGGATTAAACCGGATTTTAATTATAGGCTCAAATAAGACCCTGGTGTGATTCATCCAAGGTAATGTTAAGACTTTATTTTATTTTTTTATTTTTTGAATAGTTCTGACAGAAAGAGGGGAAGGAACATGAAAAGGTATAAATAGCCACAGCTGGTTTAATTACAGCTAGGAGGAGATCAGAGGGAGGAAAAGAAGCAAGGTGGAAGCCCCCATGATATGCTAATTAGAAATTTTTATATGCATTGGTTCGCAACAGCAGTACAAATCTACGTGAGTTATTTTTACAAAGACCTTGAGGAGGCAAATCCACTGTTCTGTGAACCTCGACTGTCTGAAGAGAGCTCTTCTCCACACAGCTCTGGCTAGGGGAGCACATGGCTTCTGGCACCTCCTGCAGTCTGAGCTTTGCAACCCAGGCCACAGAAGCAGAGGTGCTGATGAAGGGCACCACAAGGAGGGTCGCGTGGGGAGGGTCAAGACAGGAAAGAGGCAGTGACTGTGATCCAACCCATGGGCCATTTCCTCCGGCAACTATTGATTGTAAGCTGATAGCAGGGGTGAGGGTGGGGGGTAGCAGTGTGTGGGGGCCTATGTGAGCCTCAAAGGGTCACTCCCATCTGCCCTGCAGAGTTCTCTTGATCCTCCCATGATCAGCCTTACTCAGCATAGCTTTCCTAGGCCTGTTTGCCTACACCGCTTTAAGCTGTGGGAAGGCATCCGTCAGGTCAGCCTTTAGAACACTACAAATGTTAGCTGTAGATGAGGATGACCTTGAACTTCTGACCCTCCTGTCTCTCTTCCCTAAGTACTGCTATGATAGGTATGCACCCCTGTGGTGGTTTGAATGAAAAGAGCTCCCATAGATTCATAGGGAGTGGCACTATTGGGAGGCATGGCCTTGTTGGAGTAGGTGTGGCCTTGTTGGAGGAAGTGTGTCACTAGGGCTGGGC
Organism: Peromyscus aztecus; assembly: GCA_902168405.1. Classification (NCBI taxonomy): domain Eukaryota; kingdom Metazoa; phylum Chordata; class Mammalia; order Rodentia; family Cricetidae; genus Peromyscus; species Peromyscus aztecus. The sequence goes on along the minus strand of CABHPQ010168474.1, from coordinate 49,600 downwards.
TTTGGAGTTTCAGAAGTCCAAGCTGGGGCCCAGTGTTGCTCTCTCTTCCTGCTGCCTGTCGATCCAGATGTAGAACTCTCAATCACCTCTCCTGGACGATGTTGACCCACACACCATGACAATAATGGGATAAACCTCTTAGCTTTAAGCTAACTCCAATGAAATGTTTTCCTTTCTAAGAGTTTTCTTGGTCATGGTGTTTCTTCAGAGCAATAAAATCCTAAGGCAACCACCATGGCCAGCTTTGTGTAGTGTAGGGATGAAACCCATGGATTTCATGTATACTACCAACTGAGCTACAACCCAACCCTCACAGAATGATTTTTTTCCAAACCTCAAAGAGGAGGAATTAAGAGCTGAAAGTGGCTCAGTCTGAGGTCACTGACTCTTAACTTTGAACACCTCTTAGCCCCAGTAAATCCTTCTTTCTGTCTACCAGTCCCACAAGATACATTTTACTCTCCCTGTTCTCGAGGGAGACATGGATCTTCATCCCCTTGAGTACCAGCACCGCTACACTGTTTACGGAGGCAGCTAGATTACCTCTGGCCCTTGGTAAGGCTCAGCTACATCAATTATGGGTCTGTTTTTCCCATTAGTCAGAGAGCTATAGAGTTACAACCCTCTGTGCAGATTGCATCTTGAAGCTGGTCCTCAGTTGGAGCCTGATTAATTTCTTTAGCCCTGATAGTTGTCCAAGTTCAAGTCAGGGATTTTCAGTTTCATGAAGAACACTAGCTGGTTCCTCCATTCGGGGAATTGATTGATTGGGGCAGCGTCCAAGGCAAGTCTTCTGGCTCCAGATTGATGTGAATTCCGCTTCAGATGCTCCCCCTGGAAGCACAAGCCTTGCTGGACTCAAGCAGGGAGTGACAAGTTCTGTCTTTTTCTCTTCTTAACTGTTCTTAACAACCATTTCAGCCCCTTCTCTCAGCTTGGAAGGGAGCTAGTGACGAGACTCTGACCTTGAATTGGGGGCAGACTGAAGGCTCCTCAGCACCTTCCCCGGCCAATGCAGTAATAAACAGCTTAGAAAATGCCACGTCAACTCAGATTTCCCTTTTTAGCAGCAAACATCAGCTCAGAAGACTCTGGAAGCATCCAGAACCTTAGCACATTGTTTACAATTAGTTTTTACATCCCTCCTGAACTGGCAACCATGTTCCCCACTCCTTGCTCTAAGCTGGAGCTGGAAGATTTTCTCCTTGCTTGAGTATAATTTTCTAAGGAAGGGGTCAGACTTTTACCCTTATGTTTTAGCTCTGCAGTGAGCGTGATTTTTCCATCGAAGGGAATTGGATTGTTTGTGAATCATTTCACACATCAATGAAAATTTAAAAAAAATGAAAGGTCACATTCCAACTCCATATTTCTACTGTCAAGTCACCTAATAGTAAGTTTCATCCTCTAAAATCCTCCAATACTTAATATCTACTTAAATGGCAATCTGGTCTCATTTCTGCTGCCTGTTACTCTGGCTGAAACCAGGAGTGTTAAAGGAAGAACAGTGTGCCGGTCGGGAATCAAGTTCGGGTCGCAATGGATAACCGCCACAGTTATTCTGTGAGAGGAGCATGTGAGTAAGGCCTTTGCTAATTACCTTGAGCCCACCGTCTCACCTAAGCCTCAGCAGGCCTGAGAGGCAAGCACTGCAGTTAGCACTAACACTTGACAGGAATTCCAAGTTAGAGCATTAAGAAGAGAGACGAACTAGATTCTATTTCTCTGCAGAGGAGTATAGTACCCAAGTTAAGTTTATAGGTGGGCAAAGAGCAGTTGACTCCTCCCTACCTTCCCATCCTTTTTTCCTTCCCCCACCTTCTGTCTTTGCCACAGATTCTTATATATCTGAGGCTGTCCTCGAACTTTCTGTAACCAAGGATGACCTGTACTCCTGATCCTCCAACCTCTGCCCTCCCCCCACACAAAGGCTAGGATTATAGGACTGTAGAAACCATACCTGGTTTATGTGGTTCTGGGGATCAAACCCAAGGCTTTGTGCATACTTGGCAACCAGTCTATCAACTGAGCCATATGACCTGCCCCCTGGGTTTTTTAAAAAGACATAATCAGCACTATTCTCATCTCTGTATGTTGGGGGTATACATGTGTGTATAAAATGGGGGGCGGGGCTTGCGTGCCTGCTCATATGCATGTGGCCAGGGGTCAACACTGGTGTCTGCCTCGCTCACGCTCCACCTTATATTTTGAGGCTAGCATGCCCCCAGGATGCGCTTGTTACTGCCTCCCGGCACTGGTGTTATAGTATGGCACTGCCACCTCTGGATTTTTGTGAGTCCCGAGTCAGGGAGCTTGCAGCGAGTACTTTACCTTTGAGACATGTCCCCAGCTCTGTTCTTCTCATCGTAACATTTCTTTCCATTTAAATTCTAGAATGTTTGTGAATACCCACACTCTATCAATGGATAAGGAATTGTTTTAGCAGAAAGGAATTTAAGATTGGCCTTGAGCAACAGTGAGGTTATGACAGCCACCCCAGGGGTGAACTCAGCCTACTCAACTGACTTTCTATAAACATAACACAGTTTTCTTTTCATTCATTTAAGATGCTGCAGTGGGTTGCCTATGGTCAGTGCTATGTTATTTTAGAGATGTCATTGGCACTATTCTCGTCTCTGTATGTTGGGGTGGTATACATGTGTGTATATACCGGGGGATGTCGTAGTGGACATTTATTTGGGTTTGGGCCTTTTGGTTTGATAATAGGTAAGCCAGGTCCCAGTAGAAACAAGACAACAAGACACATAACTTCTCTCCTTGTGTTGTACTGCTTTCCTACCCTCAGCCCACCCCCACCAGTAACTTAGGCCACTGTGAGGCAATCTGTGAATTCCCTGCAGTGGCGAAAATGCAGGAGAGGCTATACCAACATGGGGAGCCATGCCAGGCTTTTTAGGGGCAAACTGGGGGTGGGGGTGGGGGTTCTGGACTGCCATCTCCTCTGTCTTTACCAGTATACTTAGAGTCTTCTCTAGACTTCAAGAAGGTTTTGTGAACTCCTATGATCTGATAAAAAATAGGAGACAGTCGGAACATACAGGGACACTTTCATATTCTGTATCATAAGGACAAACATGCACGCCATCTCGCAGAAAGGAACCAGCATGTGCATGTTATTACCAGCTTAGCATCTCCACACTGTTATGGTTTGTTTATTCTGTCTTAATCCCTTTCCCCAGCCCACACACCCCTGGAGGATTACAAGGGCTGATGCCAGCAGAAGCTAAGTAAACTGCATTTCAACAAATGCCTGAGTGCAGACATACCCAGAGTGAGGGAAGAAAGGGATGAAAAGCAGCAACAACAACAAAACCATGGCTGACCACCAAACTAGAGGGGTGAGACCGAACCCCAGAACGACTGGACACCCTTGTCCCCACCCCTTTCTCCCTGTGTAATTCCTGGCTAGAGATGAAATGGAAGGCAGAGTGTTAAGGTGTAACGCGGCTGTCTTCTCACGCCAGCTTTGAGCACATTTTAAAGATTTCATCTCCTTCTGCTCATTGGCGTCTGTGCCAGGCAACATCGAACTCTAGGACTGTAGCTACATTGTATGAGTCAGGACTTTGTGGGCAATCTGGATCCTGGGTGTGTGCATGGAGACACACACATGCATGTATTGATCATAAAGAACTGACCCAGTTGATTGCAGAGACTGGGAAGCTCCACAACACCATAGTTCTGGGAATAGAAACCTGATGGTCTAGTTCCCCAAGAGGCTGAGAGAGAAAAGGCTGTCTACACTATTCTCTTGTGTAAGTCAAGCGATGCATATGCTCCTTGGGTAGCAGGCTACCTTTGCATTGATAGAGACCCTGTGATGGAGCTGTATCCTGTGGAAGCAGTAGATCATCTGTGAGGACTTCCTCATGAGATCCAGCTCTGATGTTTCCTTGTGGAGGTGTAATGGTCAACCTTTATTGTCAGCTTGACCATGAAAACATCTCTGGTCTTGTCTGTGAGGGTGTTTCTAGTTTTAGGTTAATCAGATGGGGAAATCCATGCCAAAAGCAGGTGGCAGTATGCCACGATCTGGAGCTCAGACTGAGTGGGAAGGGAACAGCTCCCTGAGGGCCAGCACTCATCTCGCTACTTCGTGATTTCAGAGACAGTGTGGCCAGCTGCTTCATCCTCCCGCCGCCGTGTCTTTGGTGCCATGATGGGCTGCACCCTCGGACTGGCAGCCCAAGGAAGCCCTTCCTTTTAGGTGTTCTGTTACACTAACTAGCCAAGTAATTAACACACATAGAGAGGTAGAGCCTCATGAAGCTCTGAGGTCCAGAAGACTCATGAGGTCCCATCAGCAGAGGCCCTTAGATTCCAGTTGCCGCTATAGAAGTTATGAAAACAAAACAAAACAAAACAAAAAAAACCTGAGGAAGTGCGACCTGTGAGTGTCTTAGTTACCTGAGAATTGTGCATGCTTCTGTAAGAAATCCAAATTAACCCAGTGATTCACAAAATTGGACTTAGAATGTGTATAATTTTGGTATGGGGGTATCTGTTGATCCTTCTCTACTTGCAGTGAAGAAGAGAGATTTTTAATTTTCCCCCAAGAAAGTCACACAACAAAATTATAAACATTCAGTCAGATACACCCAGGTGTTTAGCTAAATATATGAACACCTTGAAATCTAGCCAAGCTGACATTCAAACATTAAGCATTCCTGACACATTAAGCCATGAGTGTTTTCTAACTCATCAGGAGTTTGTGTGTGTGTGTGTGTGTGTGCGCGCGCGTGCGCGCGCGCGCACGTGCGCACGTGTGTGTTCCATGTCCCTGTTAAGAAATGAATGATGGGAGCCGGGCGTTGGTGGTGCACACCTTTAATCCCAGCACTCGGGAGGCAGAGGAAGGCGGATCTCTGTGACTTCGAGGCCAGCCTGGGCTACCAAGTGAGCTCCAGGAAAGGTGCAAAGCTACACAGAGAAACCTTGTCTCGAAAAACCAAAAAAAAAAAAAAAAAAAAGAAAAAAAGAAATGAACGATGGGAGCTGGGTGGTAGTGGCACACACCTTTAATCCCAGCATTGGGAGGCAGGGCCAGGCAGATCTCTGTGAGTTCGAGGCCAACCTGGTCTACATAGCGAGATCCAGGACAGCTAGGACTGTTACACTGAGAAACCCTGTCTCAAAACACAAGAGAGAAAGAGAAATACTAAAAAGTAACAGATTTTTCACACATACTCCATTTTGGCTGATTCTCATCACCTCATTCCTTCCATCTTCTGCCCCCCTTTCCCTACTGTACCCCTTTGCCAGAATTCCCCTCACATTTTTATTCTGCATGTATTTTATTCTCCTCTCTTTCTTCCTTCCTTATAACTTCACCCCCTTCCCATGAAACCCTCTTGAATTTCTTTTCCTCTATACCAATACACTCCTATAGTGTACATTAATAGGTTTTGTTTATTCATTTATGAATGTATGGATGTAGGGATGCATGCACCTACCACACATGTATGGAGGTCACAGGCAGAACCACACATGTGGTTCCAGGTATTGAACTCAAGACCTCAGGCTTGGTGACAAGCACCTTTACCTTCTTTTCCCTGTCTTCTGCCCCTGTCATGTAAACTGTATTAGTAAATTGTCAAGTGCTGTTTGTGTTTGTTGAAAGTAGATTCTAGGAGTGGAAATGGCCATCTCATCCCAGACTCCAACATATTTATTTCAAGTTCTCTCCAATGCTCCCTGACTTGGGCAGGCAGGCCCTACTTCACTGTAACAGGGAAGACTAGAAACACCAAGCTGCTTAAGGATTGTTCTGGCTATTCTTACATCAACTTGGCACAGCCAGAGTCATCTGAAAGGAAGGAATTTCAATTAAGAAAATGCCCCATATGATCCAGTTGTAAGGCATTTTCTTAATTAGTGACTGGTGAGGGAGATCCCAGCCCACTGTGGGTGGTGCCATCCCTCAGTCCTGGGCTCTACAAGAAAGCAGGCTGAGCAAGCCATGAGGAGCAAGCCAGTAAGCAGCACCCCATCATGGCCTCTGTATCAGCTGCTGCCTCCAGGTTCCTGTCCTGTTTGAGTTTCTGCCTGACTTCATTCGATGATGAACTATTATGTAGAAGTATAAGAGGAACAAAACCTTTCCTCCCTAAGTTGCTTTGATTATGGTGTTTTATCATAGCAATAGTAACCCTAACTAATGTAAGGGTATTAGAAATGCTACACCTTGAGAGGAGGGAGATGCTGAATAATTTCTAACAAAGAAATGATTGTCTATCACGTTTGTAAAAACGCCTGCAGTGGGAATGAGTTGGAGGAAGTTCGTGCAAGGAGAGAACCCTACCCACTTGGAAATCTCTCATTCAGAGACTCCAGCACAGCCTCAGCAGTCTCCTCCAGTCTCCATAGGGTGTGGTCAGGGCCTCAGGATGTTCCACTATCTATCTGGGTCTTCCATCTGCTTCTTGATATTATTTTGTTTTTGCTTGCTATAAACTTAATAAACTCACTGAGTGCTGCTGCTGTAGGTCATTTCCATAGGGAACAATTTTCACCCAGATGTCAGATTAACAGTTTAGAGGCTAGGATCTCCATATAAGAGCCAACACACAGCATGTCTGTATGGCCCTGGGTTTTTCTGCTCACCATAGTGTTTTCTGGTTTCATCCATTTACCTGCAAATTTCATTTTTTTTAAAGCTGAATAAAAGTCATACGCACGTACATACACCCATAAGTTCTTTATCCACTCAACCATCAGTGGACATATAGGATGATTGCATTTCCTAGCTGTTCTAGAAAGGGCAGTGTGGTGGCTATGTTAAAATGTCCCCCATAGGCTCAGGCTTTTGAACACTTGGTCTCCAGGCGGTGGCGCTGTCTGGGGAGATGGTGCAGCCCTACCAGTGGAAGTACATCGCTGGGGGTGTGCTTTGAGGGTTCACTGCCTCGCTCTACTTCCAGTTGTTCCCTTTGCTTCACACTGTCAGTACATCTCACAGCTTCCTGCTACAGCCACCTGCTGCCCTGCCTCCCCACCACTTACGGACTCTCCCTCCGAATGAGCAATCCAGAATAAACTCTTTCTTCCATAAGCTGCTTTTAGTCACAGTAACAAAAAATAACTAATGCAGAAGTGGATAAACATGGATGTGCAAATATGGAATAATGGAATATACAGCCCTTTGCAAATATTCCCAGGAGTGGTATAGCTGAGTCATATGATAGATCTATTTCTAGCTTTTTTTGAGAAACCACTACACTGATTTCCATAGTGGCTGCACCAGTTCATACTCCCACCAACAGTGATTAATGACTCCTCTTATGAAAAAAAAGATACAAAACATTTTATATAAATTAATGAAATAGAAAAGGCATACATAATTCAACCATCCTAATATTATTGGGGTCAAGTTTATGAATTTTTAAGATTCTTTAACCTCTATACATCTCCATACTTATTCTCATATCTCAGTTTTAAAAGGTTCCCTTAATAATCACAAGTCTTCTGGGAATGAAGTTGGTCACAAGGACCTGGGAATCTGAATGAAATAAGTTTAATTCTGGAGAGCCAGACATGTGCCAATCACTGTGGTTCCCCTTTAAAACATCAGCCAGCTTCAGAAAAACCTGGGGGGCTGATCTCAGTTTGTAGAGTACTTGCGCTGTGCACGGAACCCTGAACTTTATACCAAACACTGCACAACCCTAGCATGGTGGTGGTGGACATCGGTAATCACAGCACTTAGGAAGTGGAGGCAGGAAAATCCGGAGTTTAAGGTCATCCTCAGCTACATAATGAATTCAAGGCCAGCCTGGGCTACACAGGACTCTGTCTAAAAAAATAAAATAAAAATCTCTTGAGGAAACGGAGTGAGTAGTTACTGATTTTAGATGCTGGGATGATAAAAGTAGCGCTTGGGCTAAAATCCCTCAGATCAAGGCAGATGTGCTGGCTTGTGACCTTGGCTCGAGGTCAAGGGCCAGCGACTCCCCTAGGCTCTGGGAAGGGGTAGTGGCTGTACTGAGGAGGCACAGAGTGCCCTCTCCCCAGGAGATCAAATGCTACCTACTGTAAGCAACAAATTAGCCAGGAGCCATGCCCCTGCTGGTGACAGCCCCTCACCCCTGGCCTCCGCTGTAGACTTTGAGACTTGTGAGCTTGGAAAACCTGTAATCTATGGGACTCCTTTGAAGAGATCTCTTTGAATAATGCATACTCTGCCCATGTCTATCAAACAATTCTGTCCTTCCAGGTGGGCATGACCAGGACAGGAGGCCTTGGGCTCCTACTAGACTTGAAGAAGGGTTACTGTCTCTTCATAATTACCTGATGTCATTGGCAAGAGCTCTACCCCGGACCCACAAAAGACTGTGTCTCCCCGTGTCACCTTGCCTTAACCACATGCTACTAAGTTTAAAAAAAAAGATTCTGTCTTTTAACACTGACAGCAATTATATTCATTTCCCCACAAAGAGTAATAGATTCTGCAGAACGTGCTTATTTCTCAAAGTTCACTGACTAGGCAGGAACTACTCTAGCCTGCAGGTGGGTGGTGCCCTCAACCAGACGAGCTGAGTGCAGGCAAATCAGCCACTCGTCCCCTGGGACTGACCTCCCCATGGTCCCAGCGGCCATCTCATTGTTGCAAGTAAGGATGCCTCTGCCAGAACCTTGGCCTCTAACCCTTGTCCTAATTTATGGAGGTGAAGCTTGAAAGTGGAGCTATTTTTACTTTTGGGCACAATGACAGGCAGCGCCACACGGAGAAGGCGTGTGCAGGGCAGCACAGATCATGAGGGATGTGAGGGCGTGCTTCTCTCTCTGCGCCCGCCCGTCCACAGCACAAGAGGGATGTGAGTGCTCACATCTGTTCCCATCCCCAGCTTTGCCTCACGTGTGCCTCCTGCTCAGGTGAGGTGCTTAGGCCTCAGGGTGTGCAGCTGTGTTTCAGGACATTGTTCTGAGTTTCCCACTGTGACAGTGCCATGGCTGCAAAGTGAAAGGTCCACACTGGGCTCACCTTGGAGGCCTCACACTGTCTGCACGGGCAGAACATCATCATTTAGGGGCATATGATGGTCTGGCATCTTTGTTCCCATGTAATTGGAGAGTGGCAGCTCAGAACTAGAATTCGGGCCTCCAGTTTCAATGATGGGTATCCGGAAGGGGGGTATCTATGCATGCACACCTTAGAAGGAGGAGGAAGAAGGCCATGAAGATAGTGGGAAGGTGGGGGGGGGATGCCTCCTGGGCTCCTTCAGCAGGTACAACCACTAGGACAGCACTGGCGTCCACAGAGGCGAAGTGGGGCCAAGCACAGGGATACTCCCGTGTCCCGTCCATGCCTGGCTGTCCCCGAGGTTCTAGACCTTATACTTATATGAGTGTGGTTAGCCTGCAACTAAAACTCACTGACCTGAACCCACCTGCAGGGGGACAGAGTAAACAACGCGGAAGTAAACTGAGGTGTCCTCACTATGGGGGTGTGCGCTGGAATGACTCAGAATGAGGCGTTTCCTATCTTAATAGTTGTCATTTTGAGAACTTTCTCACTAGCCGTGTTGAGAGAGCTAACTTTCCAGTGTTTCACTGTCAGTCTACACGTCACTCCGCTCTCCTCTCCATGCTGCTCTGAGGTCTGACTGGGTCAGTTGTGTCAATAGTCTAGCGTTCTGGCGCCTGCAGACCCAGACACCAATTCCCAGACAGCTGACACCAACTAATATCTGCACTGTAGAGTTGCCTGTGACATTAACCAAAATGAAACGTCGTTATCCTACCACGCGGAGGACTTTCCTTTCTTCCTTCAGTGACAGCGCATGTTTGAGGACAGTCACGGGACAGCATCTAAAGCGGCGGAAATGGGAAAGAAGCAAGATGTTCAGTTGGAACAGCTGTGGTATATCCGACGGCGGAGTTGCTAGGCACGTTCCAGAGTACCCAATGATGTGGAAAATGCTCAAATCAAAGAACAGTTGGGTCTCAGGAGACATGCCCAGGGTAAAATGTGCTTGCCACACCAGTGTGAGAACCTGAGCTTGAATCCCCACCCTGTAAGATTTAGAAAATGTTGAAAAGAAATATGTCCACCTGTACACCCAGCCCTCCCTCAGTTTTCTCGTAGGCTACCACCACGGGCAGCTTGAGTACATTTCCAAGCAGAAATTTGACACGGTGTAGGCTTATTCAGACCTTACTGGGCACGTGCACTCTCATTGGTCTAAATGTGCCTTAAAAGATCTAAGCAATTCTGTTACGGGTGTAGTCTCCTAACAATCACCACCACAGCCAAGGTCCTTGTGCTGTACCCTTAGAGCCACACCCACATCTTCTCACCAACTCCTCCCAGTCACCAGCCTTCTCTCCAGGAAACGAATCTTTTGGCTGTGTGTAAATGTATGTCTGTGTGTCTCTGTGTGTGCTGGATTAAGGTGTGAAGTGCCTTTCTTTCTGTAGGGTGTAGTAGATGACTCTATGGTGAATTTCTCTTTTCCTTAGGGAAAACCTGGTCAGAAGTATGACGATTTGTCCTGATGAAGGACATTTGCTTAGCCCTGTGGCTTGGAGCAGTGTAACTCTTACTTCTGTTGTCAGCTAGGGATCGTCCAGCTTCGGCAGGAAATAAAGGAGAAAGGGCCCGTCAGGGCATCCCTGTTCCTATCAGGCCACCCTGTACTGTTTGACCAGCACCCTTCCATGTGCCGCAGACTAGCGTTGTCTGTTGTGTCTTTCCAAGCTCCTGAGGGACCCTAACAGCTTCAGTAGCATGAACACTAGTGCATAGGGGACCAAGATTCCACACAGGAGTTTTGGAGAGACACTGAACAGCCAAGCCGTGGCATAGGATCTGTAGCTGTCTTCTTCACAGACTGCTGGATTCTTCCACAAGTCTAGAGTAGCTGGCGACTGTAATTTGGAAGTGAGTGACTGCTCTGTGGCACCCATCCCCCGCCGTGGTCAGCTCAGGCTTGGGGAAGGGAGTCAAACAGGCAGTTTGATACAGTCTGATTTCTGGTGCTGAGGCTGCCTTCTCAAACCACAGTGTTAGCTATTTTGAAAGACTGGAGTAAAAAAATCAGCCAAGAAAACGGGTGCCCTGCCCAAAGTGCCACCGTGTTGACTTCAGCCGAAGCTTTGAACCCAATCATGTCCCTTCTTTTTCTTTTCAAAAGTGTTTTCTAGAGGAAATGTCAAAAGATCCTGCCAGGAAGAGGGCTGTGAAGAGGGACCCTGGGTAGCAGGTGAAGTCTCCGGCCTCCTGAGCCGTTGTTAGCGCCGCTCATCACAACAAGCAGACGCCCCGCCCGTATTGCTCTGGATAGGTGAGCAGGGAAGTAGCTCACGCCTCCAGTTCATCCTGGGCATACAGTGTCTGGCCCTTTTTCTCTCTTTGCTTTTTTGACCAGTCCTCTGAGATGACATGAGAAAGGACTGTGGGGTGCGGGAAGAGAAAGTAATTACCCGATTTGAGAAGGAAGGCCGTCTCCTCTGTCCCATCAAACTCATAGACTCTGGGTTAGGGGATCTGCATTCTGACTAGGTGCAAGTAGCCAGGGATGGGGGATGAGTGGCATTCAGTTAGGACGCACTGGATGTTCCTGGCCTTTCACCAGAGATGCTATCTTAATGAAGGGCAGACAACAGAGTCACCAGGTCTCTCAGCTATGTGGCTTTGTAAGAACGACAGACAGCCCAAGGCTAAATGCCATGGGTTTCTGGAAGAAGCAGCTAGATGTGTATTGAGGACCTTTATCATCAGGGCAGGGAGATTTAGCAATGAGCTTGTCACCTGTCCCACCCAAGCAGGTGCAGAGTGTCAGCCCAAGGAAAAGGAAATGAGCCTATTGTTCATGAGAGGTTGGGTGAGACCTGTCCCTCACTAATATATCCACAGGAGAGTCCCTGAGGAGGGTGAGGCAGAGCCCTTGAAAAAAGGATATCCATACTGGCAGATGACCAAATTAACTTTCCCTCTTACTGTGTGTGGTGGTTTGAAAGAAAATGGCCCCCAAAAGGAGCGGCACTATTAGGAGGTATGGCCTTGTTGGAGTAGGTGAGGTCTTGTTGGAAGAAGTGTATCACTGTGGAGGTGGCCATTAAGGTCTCATATATGCTCAAGCCACACCCAGCAAGACAGATCACTTCCTGTTGTCTGCAAGTCAAGATGTAGGACTCACAGCTCCTTCTTCAGCACCATGTCTGCCTGCACGCCACCATATCACACCATGATGATAAAGGACTAAACCTCTGAAAATGTAAGGCACCCTAATTAAGTGTTTTTCTTTTATAGGACTTGCTATGGTCATGGTGTTTCTTTACAGCAATAGCAACCCTAACTAAGACACTGTGTGCTTGTGTGTATATGTGTCTGAGGTGTAGTTTTCTATACAACATGACTAAGGTGATACTAAGATTATGTAAGATTCTTAAAGTCAAGGAATTTTATGTACAGATTTGTTCTATTAAGAGCATATAATTTGAACATTGCTTCTCTGATATTTGTCTTGCTTTTCTAACTTCTATATTCTGAAATAGGTGTTTTTCCTAATAAATTAGAGTCTGTGTCTACATAAAAATATTTGAAATGGCAGGTGTGGTGGCCCACACCTTTAATTCTAGTATTCAGGAGGCAGAGACAAAGGTAATCAGATCTCTATGGGCTCAAGGCTAACCTGGTCTACACAGTGAGTCCCAGGATAGCCAGAGTTACATAGAGTGACAGGTCTCAAAAACCCAAACCCAAATCAAACCAAGCTAAAACAAAAAAACAACAAGACAGACAAAAAGATGCTATTACATACAAATTTATCCTAATTTTTTATTTTGATAAAACATGAAACATTTTTATTTTTATTATAAAAGTAGACACATCAGCTGTGTTGAAAGGAAGCATGTACCTTTAAGAAGATTCCAGAAGCACACACACCACAGTGAGTTTGACCACTTGTGAAATATGCTGTGAGCTTCCCACAATGGACGCCTGAGTTCTTGTGGTTGGGCTGCACTGAAGGCGTTTACCCTCATTTCATGCTGTGTGAGTATTAGTTATTAGTTATTGTTCTCCTTGCAGTGACAACATCCCTGACGAGAAGCAACTGGAGGGTTCATTCCCGTTTGCGGTAAAAGAAGGTACAGACCACCGAGGTAAGGAAGTTAGAATGCCACCAGCTGGAGGTATCTGGTCCCATTGCAAGGACAGCCAAGAAGCAGAGAAAGATGGATGCTGGTCCCGCCTCTCTTTTTCTTTTTCTTCAGTCTAGGCCCCGACCAGACCAACGGGTTGGTGCTGCCTGCTGCATTCAGAGCGCGTCTTCCCACCTCAGCTAACCTGGAAGCAATCCTCCAGAAACAGACTCAGAGGATGACATTCTGATAATCTCTCTTAGGGGTTTCCAGGGCCTTGCTCCTAGGTGGCTCCAGATCATGTCACACTGAAACACAAAGCATCCCAGTGTTCCATCCTGAGCCTGTCTTCTCAGAGTTCTCTTGCTTTCTGTGTTGTTTGCTGGCAGTGTGGTACCCTGCCGTCCCACTTCCCAGTCCCAAGAGACAGAGGCGGTGTAAGTAAGCGATTATGAAGCCAAGAGTTGCCTTCATTTTCAGTTTTTCATCATATTTCTTAAGACTATGAACATACTTTCATCTTCTCTGGATGTGCCTTTACGCTGTCCTATTGACATCAATTATTATGTACTAGTCTGATTCTCTGTTTACACTGTGGACTAGGTTCATAGTTCTTGGAATAATGTCAGGTGGTATTTCTCGTTAAGCAACAAACAATTGGAGCATCCATTCTAAACCCATGCTTGTGGTTAATTTTACCCGCCAGTTCTCAGATCAATGAGGCTGGGGTAGGAAGAGCAAAGGTGTGGAGTGTGAGAGGTAACAGTGGTAACACAAGCTGTTAGAGCTTGGACACAGTTGCAGTCAGACGGCTCTAGATGAAGCAGGAGCTGGAGGAGGTCACTTAATTCGTCAAGGCTATCGTCTGTTTTCTTGCCCTTATACTATATATTAGTGTAAGAAATATGGAGTGGACTGCATCATGTATTTTATGGCTTTTTATTTCCTCAGAGAGGTGAGCAGCTCCACTGTCTTCCATACAAACTTAAGATTGTTGTTACTGTATCATATACTTAGGTGGCTAGAAACCCTATGTCTTACAGACAAAATGACTGCTGGAATAAACAGATGGAGGCATGCTGAATGCTGTCCAGGAGTACAGTGCTTCTCCAAAATCACAAGGAGATACAGATGGACCTGGGATCTACAATAATTGTCTAAAAGCAGTCATAGATCTGTTCTTCCAATTTAGACCCTGTGTGCGTGTTGTGAGTGTAGCTGGTGTGTGTGTGTGTGTGTGTGTGTGTGTGTTTATCTGTGTTGAGGGTACACTGCTGTATATTTGTGTACAAGCATATAGAAGTCAGACATTAACACCCCCCCCTTTTTTTAGAAGTTATTGACCATGTATTTTGAGACAGAGTCTTTCACTAACCAAGGGCTCATCCATTCAATTAATCTGGCCAGGCTTCTCCTGCCCCAGGATCTTCCTATATCTACCATGGACAGCTTTTAAAATGTGGATTCTGGGGATCAAATTCAGGTCCTGTTGCTTGCAAGGCAAGCACTTTGCTGTCTGAGCTACTTATTCAGCCCAAACGAAGTATTTTTAAAAATATTCACACAAGGAAATGCTATATCTCCCTGTGACTGAACACATCACTCACATCCATTTCAATGTATGTTAATCCACCATAATTTTAAGATACTTAAAATATTTATGTGATGTTTCTATAATATTTCTTTTCTCAATTATCCAAGATGGGGTGTCTTTCAAAATATAAAGTGTGTTTCTAATAATATCTATGTCAAAGATGACAACAGAATGAGGATGGTGTGCTCCAGTGATATTTATAATTTATCCACTTCCATCAGAATTTAATGGAACTGGAACTGGGCAGGTGGCTTAGGTGGTGGAATGTTTGCCTATCATGTATGAGGCCCTGGGTCTGGTCACTAGCACCACATAAACTAGATGTAATGTGGTACCCACAAACTTAGCACTTAGGAAGTGGAGGCCTGAGGATCAGTTCAAGGTCATCCTCAGCATCTGAGGGATTGTGAAGCCAGCTGGGATACAGGAACCTCAGGCTCCAAGAAAAATATTAATGTAACATTATATCAGCCTCCGAAAGATAAATTGCAGGAAACTCCTACTTTGAGGAGGTGGCCTTAGAGAAGGCACACCTCATGACATCATCAGGGGAACTATGGAATTGGCCCTCTGAGTCTCTTTTGCTTCTTTGTGGGAAAATAAAGAGAGAAGGACTGGTTTTAATCCGAGACTACCTCTTTCAACGAGATCTCAGGGTCAGGACCCCCGGAGAAGCCGAGAGATGTGAAAGTATTGGTTACACGAGAGGAAAGCTTTAAAACAATGCGGAATAGGAAACTTACACCTGACAACCTGTCCCCTGTCTGGAAAGACGGTGACAAAGATCTGCTAGAGAGACAGCTGTCACTGGGTTCTGATGTTAGACTCGCTTTCTAGCCGAGCGACAACAAATGCCAAGCACAGTGGGTATTCGCTGATTGGACAAAGCTGAGCAGAGCGCGCACTCGGTCTCTCCTAAATGCCGGTTCAGCTGAGTGGTCCAGCGACGGGAAGCACTTAACAATAGTGAGGAAGAAAGGCTTGGTGTTCAGTTTGTCTGCCTAAAATGATCCCTGGAGAGGAGCCCTCCAAGTTCTGCTGTGCTCAGCTCTGCTCTCAGAAATGCGTTATCAAAATGTGTCTTCCGCCTACGTGCCGGGTCTGAATCTGTGAGACAATGAAGTCTTTAAACCCAATTAGTGTGTATCAGGGTGTCTGGACACCAGAGACAGAAGCAAGATGCCTAGCTTGTGTACATAAATGTGTGGAGTTGTTTTGTTTTTCCTTTTGAGAAGGGGTTTCATGTAGCCTAGACTGGCCTCAAATTTACTGCGTAACTAAAGCTGGGTGTGAATTCCTTCTCCTCCTTCCTCTTCCTCCAGAGCCGACAACTGGGGTTACATGGTGCTGAGGATGGTTTGATGCTTGCCAGGCAAGCATTTTACCAACTGAGTATGGCCCCAGACTAATAGTTTTATAGCAGAGGAAAACCCCAAATTTGACTACTTCTTCTACTTGAGAAAAATTCTATACCAATAATTGTACACAAATCGAGAATGGATAATAACAATAAAAAATGGGTTAAGTTGAATTAAGTATGAAGCACAAAAAGCTGTAGTGTTAAATAACACATGTGCTATGCAGTTCATTTAATTTATTTGTTTATGTTTGAGACAGGCTGGTCTCACACCTGAGATGCCCCAGCTCCTGATACCAGGGTGGCAGATGTGTTCCACTATCTCCCACTAAATAAGATAGTGAATGTGATACATGATGCATGCTTGGTGCAAGAGCTGTAACTGTAGAAAAATCATTAAGGGGAAAAAACCCATGATACTCATGGTGGCAATAGTACCCATGAGCTCTAACTGTTCACTAAACAGGTAAAAAGAATTAGATGATGAATATTATAAGGTTTCAACCAACAATGTAATGTCTTATAAGAGAAATTCCTTGATGTATAAATTTTACTTATTTTATTTCCCCACAATTTCCTTCACCCATACCATTTCTACAGTGATGAGAATATATACCACACAGCAGTGTTCTGAAGGGTAGTGATATATATAGCTCAGTTGACAGAGTGCTTGCATCATATTCAGAAGACCCTGGGTTCAACCCTAAGTCCACATAAACTGTTGCCCTCCTATAATCCTATCATTTGGGAGGTAGAGCCATGAAGATGAGGACTTCAGGGTCACCCTGACTACAAAACACCTTCCAGACTAGCCTGAACTTTATGAATCAATCTCCCCACCCCATATATAAAGTATATATATTTATATTCTGAAGTGATATTTTCTCCAAATGATCTCAGAAGTACGGATTTCACTAAAACCATATAAATGGGTAGAAATAATTGGAGAATCACATATCTGAGAAACCTTTTACTATTTGAGGAATTTCAAATATGGTGAACCAGGCACAAAAGCAAAATCTCAAGCACCGTAATTATCCCTTACCCTGGGACCTTGCTTTGTTCTTAAAAGGCAACATGTGGGCTTCCCAGGACTGCAGGAAAGACCCTGCGGCTCTAGCCAGCTGTTGAGGCCTCTGTGTGTAAATCTGTATTTCATTCTTCCATATGCATACCTTCACAAACATGGCTGGTGTAGCTCATATCCCTTTATTGAACACTAGATCTTGTTTTATAATATTCTATCAGATGAGGTACTCTCCATTCTATCTCTTAAATCTGTACACATGACTATAACACTATGTGTTCATTTTTAAATTCAGTTGGATTTTCATCATGCTTTATACTATGGTGATTTTAGTTCATGAGAAGTCTAATACAATTAAACACTTTTGTTCAAGATGAGAACAATTCTAGTTCTCAGGGAGTCGTAAAGCATGAATACAGTTTACTGAGGTAGTGTTCAAATACAACACAGTAATACATATTAAATGGAGACATTTGGAAACATCTTCTTCCCCAGGCCTCTCAAAACAGTCTGACTATTTCTAAGTACTTAACATGATGGCCACGAAGTCCTGTGTGAGTATGAATCTCTTTGTCATCTAAGGAATGGCTTTGATTTTGAGGATCACAGGTATGCTCCACCACAGCTGATTTACTGTGGTGTTGGTGTCTGAACCTAAGGCTTCATGAATGCTAGGCAATCATGCTCCACTGAGCATCAACCCAAGTCCAACCAACATTCATTGCATAAGATAGATGTGTAACCTATTCTGAGCAATGCACCACTCTAGGACTTCAGAATGTTAATTGAAAAGTAGGATGCCTCAGTAAAGTGTTAGCCTGGCAAGCATAAGGTCCTGAGTTTGATTCCTGGAACCTATAAAAAAAAAAAAAAAAAAGCCCCAGCATGGTGGTATACTTGGAATCACAACCCTGGTGGAAACAGGCTGATTCCTGGGACTCACTAGCCAGGTGTCCTGACCCACTTGGTTGAGCTCCAGGCCAGTGAGATCCTGTCTCAAAAAGAAAAGGGGAAAAAAAGAGAAAAAGCAGCAGGTCATAATGCCTGCCTCTAAAAAAATTGTATATCATTGTAAGACAAATCGAGCATACTAAATAAATGCTATGATATTACATGTGATTAATACTTCAGAAAACAAAAATGTTACTGAGGATCAGCAGTGCTGACAACGATGTAGAAGTTAAGTAGTTAAACAGAGGGATTGGGCAGATGTCAGGGGAGTCATGACTTCTGCTCTGGTTCTCGAAGACAGTGAAGAAGGGATCAGGGTCTATAAAACAGGAGCAGCCGTCAGGAGGCAGAGGCTGAAATATGTCTGCAATGTTCCAAGAATAGCAGGAGAGAGGTGGCTGAGGGAGAGATCCACAGAACAGCACCAATGGGGTCTTGAAGACGTTGGGTTTGGTTTCCAGAGCCATCAGAAAGCTTGGAGCAAAGCAAAGACCTGGTCAGGTTAATTCCAAGAGGAACACTCTCTTGCAGTGTCAGAAATGATAGCAAGGAGGAGAGGAACCAGAGAGTATCAATTAGAAGTGTGACTTCCTCCAGAGAGACCGCATGGTAGCCCACGGAGAAGACTATGCTAGAGGTGAGAAGTGGTCAGAATCTAGATGCATTTGAAGGTGGTCAAGCTCTACCACACTCAGAGCATGAGAAGAAGAGACGTCGAGGAAGATCTCCGGGATTTCAATCTAAATACCATGACTAAGGCAAGGAGTACTGGGATGCAGTAAGTTGAGTGAAGAGTTCAGTTTCAAAGCACACTGGAATACACCATGGCATCTGGACATGAACATGTGCATTTTAAAGGAGACAGTCTGGGCAAAGCCATGAGTGGGGACTCACCAAACACAGGGCAGGTGACTATGAGGATCAAGTGAAGAAGCTGCTTCTGCTGAGGAACACTGACTCTCTCTCTGTCTCTGTCTCTCTCTCACACACAGGAGCTTTCATACACAAATGGTGGGTGACTGGACTTCTCGTTGACATGATCCATTGTGTTCCAAGGCAAGAGGTGAAGAGGTGTGTCTTTGTTTTGTTTTGTTTTTGGATTTGGACCACTTTCTTTTAGACACCCTCTCATGTAGCCCATGCTGACCTTCAACTTGCTGTGTTACACAGGGTGACCTTGAACTACAAATCTTTCTGCCTCTGTCTCCAAAGTGCTAGGATAACAGGAAAAAAACCACACCTGGGCTATAAGATGTATTTAAATTACTACTCTAAGATTTATTTCTCGGGAGACATAGAGGATTATGCAATTACCAGTCAAAAGGTCCAAGTAAATATTTAATGTGGAAGTGATGTTTTACTTTCAGTCCTCGATGTTACAATGTTCTGAAAATATCAAGAAGGTAAAGTCTCCAGAGTCCTTCCAGTTACAGCTGTGTAAATAGCTTGCTTCCAAATACCGTTAAAGGAATAGTTAATGTGATGAGACTTGGGCCTAGCAGTGAGAGAAGGCCGAGCAGCCACTGTGTGTGAATGCTAAGCCTGCCTCAGTGTCCCCATACATGGAGACCCTCACTCAGTCAAATCTTCCTTGGGGAAATTATTTGTAATGAGATTTTTCTTATTTTTATAGTTTGCTAATATGACTTATGTTGAGAGAGGACAGGGTCTGTAGCCAATTTTGCTACTTATTATTAAATGTAGAAAAACACTTAAGATACTCTATTTAAAACAGTGCACTTGGCCTTGGGTATATGCTGCAATTGCTGGTGCTTGTGATATGAGGTGCAATGGAAGGCAAATACAGAACTCTGTGCATAGGAAAACAGGGGCACTGCACCCGAAAGCCCCTTACCACTCTTTCAGGCTGATTCACAGCATCATGCGACTCAATTTATGTCTGAAGTCATTCTCCAAACAAGCAGTCCACTCTCAAAATAATACACTGTATATTAACTCCAGGAATGAAGTTGAATTACTCCCTAGAAGTCTCTGAGAGAAATGAATGAAAGCCACAATGAAACCAGAGCTATGTCATATAGACCTGAATATTTAATGGAGAGAATTCCACACACAGCATCTCCTTGGATTTCTAAGATTGTGCTGCATTATTAACCTTAAAATGGAAAGAGTGATGCTGTTTGGGGGGTTGATTGGATATTTGTAACAACCAGCAAGATCTTTTGGCATTTGGTGGTAAAGTCCTCTTGAAATACACTCAAATCTGTGGATTTCCAAATATCCTACCCATTACAAAGTATTTTTAGTGAGTTACCATGGAGGCAAATGATTATTTTCACATTACGCCTCCCTGTCTCCTCCAGTAGGCCCTTCTCTGCCCTGGAGCAGGTCAGACTCACTGAGCTGTGGACACCCCTCTTCATTACTACAATTGGCAATACTGATAGCAAACTGGACAAATTTCAGCCTATGGGCACCCTTGTGTGGATTATCTAGACTAGGTTGGGCTCTGGGAACACATGGAGGGATTATTAGGATTAAGTTGACTGAAGCAGAAGACCACCCTAAATGTGGTGGCACCTTCTAGCAAAGGCCCAGGTGAGAGGAAGCCTTTGCTTTCTTCCTGCTGATCTCTGCCTCTTGCTGGTAAGAGTTGCTGTCACTGCGGCTCTTCAGTGACTTCATATCCAACTTAACTGGTCTTCCAACGTGGACCAAAGACCACATGAGGTTCATGCTCTGGTTTCAGGAAGGGGAAGAGTCAGAGGAAGCCTGGATGTTGAAGATGTTGTGGAGTTGCAGACTGAGAAGACATGCTTTACTCACCAGCACACAGGACGAGAGGCAGACATGGCATGGGTACCTCCACAGTCTGCTGCATGGGTTACATAGAGGTAGGTAGACAGGCCAAGAGGCAGGCATGGCATGGGCACCATCACAGTTTGGTGCATGGGCTACATAGAAGTAGGTACACAGGCCAAGAGGCAGGCATGACACGGGCACCATCACAGTTTGGTGCATGGGCTACATAGAGGTAGGTACACAGGCCTACACACACACACACACACACACACACACACACACACACTAGCACACATCAACAAAGGGTTCAGGCAAATTATTAGACCTCTAACCTCAAGGCCTATACAGAATCACACATAGTTTCACTCTTCCAAATACAGTTTTATAGCAAGTTACCTCGGAGTTTTCTTGGGGATTTCCTTGACATATGGAGTCAGCCATGTT
The DNA here is from genome assembly GCA_902168405.1 of Peromyscus aztecus. Taxonomy (NCBI): domain Eukaryota; kingdom Metazoa; phylum Chordata; class Mammalia; order Rodentia; family Cricetidae; genus Peromyscus; species Peromyscus aztecus. The sequence goes on along the minus strand of CABHPQ010168474.1, from coordinate 28,360 downwards.
TTGCCGACTCCTAGATACCTGTATCAGCTCTATGTTGTCTAAACACAAACTGGGCTTATAGCCTTTTGTTTCCAACAACTGGTTCCCCAGGAATCCTCCAGGTCTTCAGCACCAGGTTGGTGCTGTTGAGACCTTCAGTCTCCTGGGCTAAACAGCTGTCAGGTTCTCAGCTCCCTAGTGTGAATGCAGCTTTTGTTGGAGTACCCAAACTAAATCATGGAAGTCAGCCTAATCAATCCTCTTTGAATATAGATTCCTATCAGAGAACCCCCACTAATTAATACAGTCATGTCATATGACCCATGGGAGGCATCACCAAATGATGAGAGGCAGGAAGAGAGAGGCTGAGAACATACCTTTCCTTCCCCATTTTCATGTCTTGTGTTGGCAGTCCTTGGGTCTTCTGTGACTATGGTGGTTTACAGGCTAGTCCTCCTACGGGCTCCAGCTCTCTCTATTGGTGGTTAAACGTTGTAATGGTTATTATTGACCATCAACTTGACAGGAGACCAATCTCTGGGTGTGTCCGTGAAGGATTTTACTAAGTTGTGCTGAGGGTAAAGACCACCTCTGCATGTGGTTGGCACCATTCCTTGGGCCGGAATGAAAGAGAAAGCTTGCTGGGATGAATTTTCTCTCTCTGCTTCCTGAGTGTGGTGTGGCCAGCTCACTCACAATGCTGCTGCCATGCCTTCCCTACTCAAGTTCCTCCCTGTCAGATATTCAGTCACAGCAATGGGGAGAGTAGCTAAAACGACCATTCACCCACGGCGGTCCCTGCTGCCTCCACAGTGGTAGCAGCTTCCACCAGTGAGCAGACATTCCAGAGCTTTCCCATGAGGCATAGGAGCCCTTGACATCACTCACACTTCTGAAATTGTCTTACCACGAAACACTTTTCAATGGAGTCCTTAGGCTGGTTCCCTTCCTGTGATCCCACCTGACTGTACTGGAATTGTGAGGGTGACCTATCTTCCCTGTGAGGATGAAGGCACCAGCGAGACCCAAATCTCTCTATGATAAGGTTTGCACTATTCAATAATAGAGCCTCTGCCCTGTGACAGTTGTAAAGCAATGGCCAGGTAGCCCTCTATTTTGTTAGGACATCAAATGTGAATTCCGGAAGCTGTTATTTCAGCCCAAACACTGGAGCAGTTGCGGCTTCTGTCTTAGTTAGGGTTTCTATTGCTGTGAAGAGACACCACGACCACGGCAACTCGTGTAGAGAGAACACTTCATTGGGGTGGCTCGCTGACAGTTTCAGAGGTTCAGTCCATTATCATCATGAAGGGGAGCATGGCAATGTGCAGACAGATGTGGTGCTGGAGCTAAGAGTATTACATCTTGTAGGCACCAGGAAGTCAACTGACAGCATAGGAAACCTGAAAGCCCGCCCCCTCACTGACACACTTCCTTCAACAAGGCCATACTCATTCCAACAGAGCCACACCTCCCAATAGTGCCACTCCCTATGAGATGATGAGGGCCAATTCCATTCAAACTGCAGCTTCATAGCTCCACATCCCTGTATGAGCCTCCCTCCCTGCTTCTGCTCCCAAGTTCAGCAGATTCTCTTTGGGTCAAGTCAGGCTGTCTCTTGGTCACCTTTTCTCTTCTTACAACTGGTTCACAGCAACCAGATTTTCCAAGGAGGATCAGCTCCTCTAGGATGATCCAGAGATGTTGTTTGAGATGCCTGCTTCTGCTTCCTGAGCACCCTGTTTGGCTTCCTTTAGGTTTATTTCCACAGAGAAATCCAGGCTGCACAATTGGTCTCTTTCTCTCTTGTGGAAGTGTATTATGCATCTACATGTGGGTGTGGGTGTGCATGCACAAGTGTGTACTTACATATGAAATCCCTGTTTTTGATACAAGGTTTCTCACTGACCTGGAACTCACCAAATGGGCTAGGCTGGCTGGCTGTTGAGCCTTAGGGATCTATCTGTCTCCACTGTAGATGGATTTTAAACGGTCTTAAAAAACCTGGTGCCAGCCATTGGGGTAAATTCTGAAAGGTCAGAGAGACTGAACAAAGCCACAGCTACCCTAATCTTGCCAACTTCTCAGCTGATCCTGTTTCCTCAAACTGGAAACCTCTGAGTCCTCATCAGAATGGATCTCAGCTGAACTGCTGCTAAAAGCCTAAAAGCCTCTACTTCCTGGTCCTCAAGCCTTATATACCTTTCTGCCTCCTGCCATCACTTCCTGGGATTAAAGGCATGTGTCTTTCCTAAGCAAGACATGGGATCTCAAGTCCTGAGATTAAAGGCTCAAGTCCAGAGCCAGGCATGGTGTGTGCCACCATGCCTGGCTCTGTTTCCAATGTGGTCTTGTACTCACAAAGATCTGGATAGATCTCTGCCTCCGGAATGTTAGGATTAAGGTTGTGTGCCACCACTGTCTGGCCTCTATGTCTAATCTAGTGGCTGTTCTGCTCTCTGACCCCAGATAAGTTTTATTAGGGTACACAATATATTGGGGGACATAATATATCATCACACTCCACCTCCCCAGCATTGGGATTATAAGCACCTTGGGATTTCTATGTACATTTTGGTGATTAAACTCAAGTTCTCAAGCTTACAGGGCAAACACTACAATCTGAGCCATCTCCCCAGCCCCCCTGGCTTCTTCTTTATTATGTCATGGGAGCTGATCACAAGAAACTTTGTTCTCTGGTTCCTGGCTGGCAGCATCCTTTTTAGTTGGGTCAATAGGATACACTGGCCAGAGAAAAGAGAGAGAGAGCGATCCAAGACAGTTCCCTACTTCCATGCTAGTATTCGTGTCCCTTAGGGACAGGGTGGCTTTACCCTTGGGGATAATTTTTTCAAAGGGCTGTAATGGCACTTTTGCCATCCCTACTCTCACAGTCCTACTGGTGTAGATGTTTCTTACTGTTCAGTATCAGTCTGTCCCAGCATCCTTTGCTGTTACCTTAGTATTTCCCACAGCTTTAATATGTGACACCATCATTACCTCCAAGAAGTCTGTGAGGAATTTCCTTCTACTTCCCTAGTTTCTTTCTTAGATGTTGATTCTTTCTCTTGTGTTACTTCTGAAATAGCAGACAAACTGGTTTGATTGTCAAAATATTAATCAGAGCAATGCTTCTACAGTCATTGTTGGTAATGCTATTGGAGGACTAAGGATGTGGCTTGGGTTGTCGAGCCCTTGCTTAGCATTCATGAAACCCTGGCTTTCCTCTCCAGTGCCACAGAAAGTGTTCTATATAGTGATCTACACTTATAATCCCAGCAGTTAAAAGATAGAGACAGGAGAGCTAGATGTTCAAGGTCATCTTTGGCTACATATCAATCTACAATGTAGCTACATAATCAATGCTACAGTGTAGCATGAATCTTAAAAGTTCTCATTAATAAAATCAAACCTGAGGCCAGTTACTGGGGTGAACACTGGAAGGTCAGAGAAATAGAACAAGCCACAGCTATCTCACCTCACCGGATCCTCAGCTGGTCTTGTTTCCTCAGACTGGAGGCCTCTATGTCCTCATATCCGAATGAGTCTCAGCTGAACTGCTGCTAGAAGCCCAAATGCTTCTCCAGGCCAAATGCCTCTCCAGGGCAAATGCCTCTCCAGGGCAAATGCCTCTAGTTTCTGGTCCTCACACCTTATATACCTTTCTCCTTTCTACCACCACTCTCTGGGATTAAAGGTGTGGGTCACCACGCCTGGCCGTTTCCAAAGTGGCCTTGAACTCACAGAGATCCAGAGGGATTTCTGTCTCTGGAATGCTAGCTAGGATTAAAGGCGTGTGCTACCACTGCCTAACTTCTGTTTAATATTGTGGCTGTTCTGTCTCTGACCCCAGATAAGTTTATTAAGGTACACAATATTTTGGGGAACACAATACCACCACACAACAGGGCCTGCATGGGACTCCGTCTTCACAATAATATTAGCAAATTACCATCACTATCATAATGCATTGGAGCGGAACCAAGTTTATTTGCCTTATTTGTAAGATCAGGGCAGTAGGGAGAGTGGCTGTACATTTTTAAGTTGGTGATGGTAAAGCTAGAAACAGATGAAGGCAACCGTTTCTATAGCTCAGACCACGCTTAAGAGTTGGAAGGTCTTTGCACGTGTCCAAGATGGTGGTGGTGGGGGGTGGTCAAGTCTACTTTGCAAGCAACTAGACTGCCCACAGAGTTTACAGGCCAAATCAAAGTGAGCTCCTGCCTTTGTCTACAGAAAGACACTGTGGACTGAGGTATTTGCCTATTAGCTTTTCTCTTTGACTTAGTATTGCTTTTTTAATCAGGGTTTCTTTCTCCCTCTTTTCCTTTCCTCTCCACCTCCCCCCAATCCCCACGTCTTTCTTTCAGGAAGTGTTACCTGTATCCTAGCTTATGTACTAGAAGATGACTTTGCATGTCTGGTCCTCCTGCCTCTACCCCCCAGTGCTGGGATTGCAGGCATGGGCCACCACGCCCACTTTATGAAGTGCTGGGGACCAAACCCAGGTACTCTTACATTCTAGAAAAAACATGCTACCAATTGAGATACATCTCTGGCCTCAGGGTTCCATTTTCACCATTACAGAACTTCAAAACCATGCCATCATTACTGAATAGAGTTACAGAATAACTGCACATAAATCTGCATATTATTATTTAATAAATGCAAAATTTTTAACAAGTTATTTTGAAAAACAAACAAAAATCTGTAACAGAGAGCAAAAAGAGGTGAAAAAATTCTACCAGAGCACACTGTGGGACTGAGTGAGAAGGCTAAATTTTAGGAAGTCAGGATTTGAGTCTCTGGTCTGGAAAGAAAGAAGGCAGAGACAAGGGAGAACAAGGCTTGGGGTAAGACAGTTGGCTTGCTTTGTTTCCCCGTGAAAGGTCGGTGGAAGTTAATGTGGTGAACTGCAGTTTGAAAACCCAATTTAATGACTGGAAGTGAAGGAGAAGCCGTGTGTTCTTGGGAGGTGGCAACAAAGGCTCCTGGTAGATCAAATACACAGGACATCAAACAGTGACATGGAGGGGGCAATTTCTCAGCCCCATGAATTCTGACGGGCTGTTTTCAAGACCATTTTGACATAACTGTATGAAAATGACCTTAGTAAAGATTAGAGTCACATTTTAAAGTCCCTCCCTACAATGCACAGTATCAGGGATGGAACCCTGGCTTCAGATACATTAGGCAAGCTCTCTACCACTGAACTGTACCCCAGCCCAGGTAAAACTCAACCTCCCAGCCACACCCACCAAAGCTATGGGGCTATTTTATTCAGTTCTGTATTGTTTGTATTCTTACAGGCAGTTATTATTTGTTTCATCTAGTCTAATTATATTTTATTTATTTCAGTATTTAAAACGAGTATGTTTACTATTACCACCGCTACAGAATTACATAACTTTTTGAAAATTCCATATATGTATACAAGGATGTCATATGCATCCCACAGCCCCGGCCTTCTCTGTAACCTCCCCAGCGTATTTCCCATCTCTCTCCCAACTTCACGTCTCTTCTTTTATAACCCACTAGGCCCAATTAGTGCTGCCTAGATGCACATGGCTGTGGAGATCATCCACTAGCGTGTGGGCAAGTGACTCTCCTAACTCATCAGCCATCAATTGTCATTAGCTCTCCAGTTAGGGGTGGGGCATCATGAGGCCCTCCTGTTTCAAGGCCATGGGTTCATGTGAGCATCGAATATGTTATGTCCAGAGGACCGCATTTCATGACACTCCTCCATAGTCTCAAGCTCTTACATTCTTTCTCTTCTTCTATGATGTTCCCCGATCCTTGGGGTGGGGAGAGGGAGATACAGACACTTCATCGACAGTTAATTACTCTCATTAGCTTATTCTCAGCATTTTGAATAGTCATAAGCGTCTGTATTAATCACTACCCACGGCAATAAGAAGATTCTTTGACCAAAGTTGAGAACAGCACAAATCTACTGCTATAAACAAATATTTAGAAGGCAATGTGACACTATGACCATTTAGCAAAACGATATAAATAGGCTCTTCCCTAGGGCCTGTAACTTCCCGAGCCATGGGTTTTTGAGCGTGTTTACAGCACCAGGCATGAATTCCCTCTCTGGAGCAGGCCTCAAATCCAATCAATAGAACAGTAGGCTATCCTATAAAAAGTCTGGCCACTATTTCACACATCTTTCCTCGTTGCACCATGTGTCAGAACAGGTCCATGAGTGAAGCTGTGTGAGGAGATTTCTGAGAGCTCGTGAGAAAACTCCGAGTAAACAAGACAAGAGTCTTGTAACCTCTGTTCCCCCATAACATGTGTTGTTCTTGGAATGTGCTTTCGTGACCCTCCCGGGTGTAGTAAACAGGAGTGGGTTTACTTCAGATTACCCATCATCTTACCCGTTATTATTCAGAGTGATGTTTCCATGCCCGAGTTGTCCTCTTTCGTGTATACAGCCTAAACCCATGTGGCCTTGCCCTTGTGACTGTATGCAGCTTGGACTCAAGTGGACTTTGCCTAACCCTCAGAATAACCTCAATATAAATTGTCTGATGCCTGGAATAAAGATGGCTATTGCATGAGACTTTAGTCCACCTCATTTTTAGGTTTTACTCTCCCAGATTAATGCCACCAACCAGAGCCAGCAGCACCAGGCAGGGTCTACTGCCAGGTAAAAACCACCAGTGCCCTTTCAGCTTGCATAACACCTTCTGGCAACTCTGAAAGTCGAGGTTGATTTCACTATGTGCTGCATCCAAAGTGAGTGGTGTCTTCAGCAACAGGGTTTACCACGTGAATACGGTGGTCAACCAAGAACAATGACAATGACCCATGTTATTTGGGTGCCTCTTGGTTCCCCCAATATTCTCTCTACTTATTTGCATCCTAGCTATAATCTACCGTCCCACTTCCCTAAATGCATGCTGTAACCCACTGGTCCGTTACTCGTTTCCTGACTTTCACATGTACTCCAGGTTAAACACACAAATACAAGATTTGGAGCTAGCATGCACATATGAGAAAGAACACACAACTTATGGCTCTTAGTGCCTGAGTGACACCATTGACTGAGAATAATTTTTTTCAAGTTCCTTCAATTTGCTTGCAAATTTTATGATTTAATTTTCTCCATGCTGGATAATATTCCATTAAATATATGTACCAGAATGACAATGAACAGGGATATGCAAGCATCTGTGTAATAAGATATGAAGTCCTGGATATGTGCCCAGGAGTGGTATAGTTGGGTCATATGGTAGTTCTATTTCTAGTTGTTTGAGAAACATCCAGACTGATTTCCAAAGTAGCTGTACTAATTTACACTCTAAGCACAGTGTGGGAGGGCCACTTTCACCATATCCATGCCAACATTTGCTCTCAGCTTTATTTCTCATAATGCCTATTTTGACCGGTGTGAGAGGAATCCTAAAGTAGTTTTAGCTGTAGGTCCCTGCGAGCTAAGGATGCTGAACACTTTTTAAGTGTCTACTAGTCATTTTTATTTTTTCTTGTGAGAAATTTCTGTTCAGATGCACCTTGCACATTTCAACTGAGTTGTTTGTTTTGGGTTTTTATTGATGTTTGTTTGTTTTTTGCTCTTTGTATGTTCTAGACACTAATCATCTGTCAGATGTATAGCTGGCAAATATCTCCCCCATTCTATTGGCTACCTTCGCACGCAATTTAGGGTACATGTCCTATGTTGAGGTCCTCCATCCATTCAGAGTTTAGTCTTGTGCAGGGTGAGGGGTAAAGATCTAGCTTCAGGTCTGTTCAGTCCCCATGCTATTGTGCAAGGATACTTTTATTTTGAAAGTGAATTTGCCTTTAGACGGACCGTTAGTCCTTTTCCACAGCCACAGGCGTTCTGTGTGAAATGCTTCAGTGGGCAGGGCATAACTGCAGACCTCCTGTGGGACCCAGAGGACATGCTGATGTCACGATTCTCCCAAGTTATGTACTACTGAATGTAGGCAAGAAATCTAAAAGTTGAGGGAGGGGAATGAGTAGAGTGCCTCTTGCACAAGCAAGAAGACCCGAGTTCACATCTCCAGCACACAGACAGCATGTGCCTATAACCTCCATTATGGGAAGATGGAGACGGGAGGATCCAGGGCTTTCCGGCCAGTTGTTCTAGCTGAAAAAGGGCCAGCTCCAGCTTCAGAAAGAGGACTCGGTCTCTAAAGGATAAGGGGAAGAGTAATAGAGGGAAGACAATCAGCGTTGACCTCTGCCCTTCACACTTGTAAGCTCATACACACATATGCATGTGTGTGTACGTAAACCCGTATACATTGGCACTTATGTGTCCCAGTCTGCATGTTAGCAAAAAAGCCAACAGTTGCTAATTACTCAGGGAATTTATAGTTGGAATATCGTAGTAATCTTTGTCTTGGGCTCCTTAGTAACCACAGGATAGGAGTCATGTACCGAAAGGTCATTGGGTATTTTACACCCTGTAAACATGACAGTACACAGTGAAGTCATTGGATTACAGTGTGAGAAGGAGCCAAACAGGGCTGTGTCTTCAAACCACTGTTCTCCAGTTAGAATCCCTGAACTGGGGGGCTTTACAATAGGAGGATATTAGGAGCAGTTTGGTCATTCACAGTCCCCCATGAAGCCTTCTAGTCAAGGTTCCTTTAAAGGTCACTTGTGTCTCTTTTCATTTTAAAATAATGAGTGGGCTGCGTGCACCTTCTTTGGAAGGACATTGAGAGTAGTTTTACATGAGAATAAAATGAATTCAGGCATTTGTTCAGATGAGGCCAGATGTTTTCCCAGGAGTCTCACATTCCTGACCACAGGCTAGTGTCTGCCACATTTGAATACTTGCTCTCAAAAACCAAACAATTTGGGTCTAATATAGATTCAATTAGAGTGAGAAAAGTAATTACCCAGGACTTGCTGTGGCCAGCAGGGACGAGCCTCCCTCATACTTGGAGGTGCTGCAGGCCTGCTAAGGAGCAGCTCTTGGAGGTGTTTGTCTTGGTGGAGGCTGTGAAGTGTCCTGCAGAGTTAGCTCTATCTTAGCTTCCTGTCCCCTTATTCCCCAAAGGTCCACTTGAGAAAACAGCTGGATGGGCTGGAAAAATAACTTCCGTAACAAAAACTGCCTACCAGGAGATGTTCTCTGTTCATCTGCAAAAATAAGCACCGGCTGATGAGCCAAAAATAGCTGTGCTGAGCAGGAGGGCAGGTGGAGGCCATGCTGGCCTACTGGTAGGATTGGGACAGTCTTGGTCGAGAAAATTATACAGTGGGTTCGAAGAATTTTCTACTTTCCCTTCTTCCTTCTGACCTTTTTGTTTGTTTGTTTCCATAGGAATTTGGCCGGGAAGGGAGGGTGATGAGCTCAGTCTTGATTCATTTGATCATTTATTTACCAGAGTAAGTGCTGAGCTCACATCCTGAAGACTGGCTGTAGCATGGTCCAGGGGAACCACACTGATCCTGGAATGTCAGACTACATCGAACATCCATGTAAATCAAGCCTGCTCTCCATGCTCTTTTTGTGCTTTGGGGATATGGTTTTGCTTGGGTTACATTTAAACTTTACTGTATTGAAATAACAAGCCAGGGGTTAGGCCTGGGGACGTAGCTTCACTGGTAGAATGCCTAACATGCATGAGGCCCTTGGTTCCACCCATAGTACTTCATAAACTGGCCATGGTGGTACATGACTATAGTCCCAGCACTCAGGAGGTGGAGGCAGGAGGGTCAAGAGTTCAAGGCTATCCTTGGCTACACAGCAATCAAGGTCAGGCTGAGCTACAGGAGACTCTATCTACAAATCAGAATTAAACTTCATCTGCAGAAATCATCAGTGCTCTGATTCAGTATAGAGCATTAGAGCTGGGAAAGATGTCTGATTTAAGTGTCTGGTTTTATGAACAGGAGACTAAAGGACTTTAGCAGGTCACACAGTCCTTAGCATCTCTCCCCAGCACTGTAGCTTCATGCCAGACTCGAGTAATGCATCCCTTGTGAATGAGAGCAGATCACCATGGCCTCAGCCTTGGTTTGCACAGTTCCTCTTGCTTAGTTCTTAGTAATCA
>CABHPQ010168474.1:0-18235 GCA_902168405.1 Peromyscus aztecus | reverse complement strand
TTTGTGGTCAAACAGTGGTTTCATGTAAAACAATTTTAAAAAGCAAAACAAGTTTCAGGGGAAGTTGGCAACAAGAGCATCCTAAATACAATTAATAGCTTGTATTAGAGAGCAGTCTGTGGGCAGGCTTCCCTACACTGAGCCTACACTGAGCATCTCCCTTCTTACTTGACAAAGATGAGAACAGGGAAGATGACTCAGTTGGTAAACTCCTGCCATGGAAGCTTTGAGGATCTCAGTGCCGATCCCCAGAACCTGTGTAAGTGCCGGGCACAATGGCGGGCTTGTACCCCAGTGTTAGGGAAGCAGACACAAGATCTTGGGGGCTTAGTTGGTCAGCTAGTGTATTAGTCACTTTTCTGTTGCTGTGATAAAATACTGTGACCAAAGAGAACTTAAGGAAGAGAGTTCCTTTTGTTCTACCACTCCAGAGGGGTAAGAGTCCATCATGATGGGAGGCATGGCAGACAGTGATAGACACAGTGGCAGCCAAGAGATCATATTTATAACTGCAAATGTGAAGCAGAGAAAACTGGAAATGAGATGAGGCTATGGACTCTCCAAATCTGCCCACAGTGATACACTTCCTCCAGCAAGGCTGTACCTCCTCAGCCTCCCCAGACAGTAGCTCGAACCACAGACCAATTGTGTAAATGTTTGAGCCACTAGGAGAACACACATCTCATTCAAATCCCCACAGCCTCTCTAGCCATACCAGGGACTTCAGGTGCAGTTAGAGACTCCATCTCAAAAACTAAGGTGGAAAGAAAGGAGGAAATGAGATGTGGACCCCTGCCTTCCCTGAATGCACATGCACCTGTGCATGCACGAACATGTCGACATACGTACCACAGACATGCATCACACACACACACACACACACACACACACACACACACACACACACACACACAAAGATAACAAAGATGGTGGTAAGAGTATGTACCCCTTGCTTATCAGGAAGATTTCCAAGGAGACTAGAGGAAGACCGGTGATGTGTTTATTCGGGTTTGGCAATGGACTTGACTGGATACCCGTAGGAAAGCTTTCAACCTAGGATGAGACTTGGCTGTCTGTCATCTTGTCTCTGGCCTCGTTTCACAGTTGAGAACGTGGAACTCCACTGAGCTTTGTTACTCAAGATCACACAGCCATTATGTAACAAGGGCATTGGCTTTCTACTTCCAGTCCACTCAGTTGGCGGGCCAGGCACTGCATTCTGGATTATTCAAAGAAATGATCTATAGCAACATGACAATTACAGATACATTTCCTTCCTAGACCCAGAGAGCTGTGGCCTTACCGTGGTACTGGAAGGCAGGTTTGAAATTGCAAATCTGTGAACACCTTATTGAAGGTCAAGGCTATCCTCTCCTGTATTCAGTCTGGCTGCCTTTCTAAGGACCTTGAACTTTTAAGCAACACTAAGATTACTTAATTGTTTACAATTTAGTCAGGCTCCTCTGTGGAGGGTTAGTCTCAACAGGAATTGGAACCAAACTGCAATCTTTGCCTAATCTCAGGTTTCATTTAAAGTTTGTCTATGAAATATGAATTTGTGAATGGGAGCTGATGGCCAGAAGCTGGGGAGTTACAAGCTATTGAATGAGCTGTCACATTTCCATAGCCTGATTTAGATCCCCGGAAGGCAATTGTGACTGGAATTTTCAGGGCTGAAATGATGATGGGAGAGAGATGCATAGAAAGGTTGTGGCAGTCTGAGTCCAGAGAATGACTGTTAGGGCAAGGGACTGTGACAGGAGGTGAGAATCACGAGTATATGGAGGAGTGCTTGGAGTGGGAGGTATTGCTAGAGCAAAAGGGGGCAAGACAGGAACCTGGGAGGCACAGGGAATTTCCGGATCGGAACATCTCACAGATGAACTGAATCACAGATGATGAATTAAAAAAATACAGTCACACATCAGTCATTGCAGTCAAGTAGCTGAGATGATGAGATGATGCTCTCTGAGAACTTCTGGAGAGCAAATGTTTAAATCTTTAACTCCACAAACTTCCGTCTTGAATTTCAAGTTCAGGGAGAAGACTGATCACTCTTTGTGGATGCCCCCCCCCGTGTGTGTGTGTGTGTGTGTGTGTGTGTGTGTGTGTGAGAGAGAGAGAGAGAGAGAGAGAGACAGAGAGAGAGAGAGACAGAGAGACAGAGAGACAGAGAGAGACAGAGAGAGAGAGACAAACAGAGACAGAGACAGACAGAGACAGACAGAGACAGAGACAGAGAGAGAGGGGGGGGAAGCATTCTACCAACTGAGGCACATCCCCAGCCATTATTTTTATAGCCAAGAAAAATCAAGATTTATGACAAGAGATCATCCCTGTAGCTCTTTATGATTCAGCTTTTTAAAAACCCAGCGTGTGCCTTTTCCTCCTGGAACTGTTTGCTCTTTGACTTTGGCACATGGGTTCTTTTGAGTCCTCGTAACTAGGAAGAAGGTGGAGGAGGCCAAGAAAACCAGTGCAGGGTCGGAGATGGTAGAGAAGCTGGTGTGGCTGTCTTTGGGAAGCTCTCGGTCCTCTGGGCTGTTCTTTTAGCTGTGAGAGAACTGACATTGCATATGTCCCCAAAGCATGAAGCCTCTGTGTGAGTGAACTTTGCTTTCTAGTCTGGCATTGCTCTGTCCACACCCAGACTTTGGGGTCACTCACAAGAATACCTTGTCATTTCATCATGCCCAGTACTTTCTTTCTTGGGGACAAGGATAACTCTAGGAGGCATGTGGGAACATGGAGTTGACATCCGTTACTGCCCTTGCCACCACTGTGTCCTGATGTCACAGACTTCTAGATTTCTCCATGGACACTTTGCTAAATAGCCCACTCCCTACCGTGACCACTCACCTAAAATGCAGACCCCTCTTTCCCAGCTTTGCAGAACTCTGAACAACTCAGGATTGTTGGTCATGGCTGGGCATTGGGAAGAAAGCAATGGATTGAAGCAACTCACACAGACACATGAAGGACCTGGCCATCTCTGAACTCTCCCAGAGCTGGTTGCATTATTTTTTTTTAAAGATTGCTTATTATTGGGGGGAAAAAGCATGTCCTGGTGATGACTGCAGCCAGAGCAAAGTGAAACTCCAGGCACAGCAGGGACAGATATTTTTGGGTTGGTGGAGGTCACCTCATCCTGTGTCCCTGTCCCTGGCCAGCTCCATGCTGCCTTCTCCTTTTCGGTACTTCTGAACCTTGGGTTTCTCTAAAGCTTTTGCCTACCCAGAATGGCTTTTTGGGCAGCAGCACCAGAAATTCCAGCCAGGAAGAGAGGAAGGGAGGAGGGCGTTTTCGAGGGCTGTTCATGTTTCTGTCTCATTTAGAGGTAGGGGTTGTCCCTGTGAGCATTTTTGATAACCGTTGCAATGTGATAATAACAGCTGTGTGATTATTTAGATGCAAATTGGATAGTTTATTGGCAGGGAGACCATGCATTAGTGATTATGAAGATTAATGAAGGCCTGAGAAGTAAATTGTTTTTTTTTTTTTTTTTGGTTTTTTGGTTTGTTTTGGGCGGGGGAAGCATCTTGTGTATCTTGGGCTGGCCTGAAATTCACTATGCAATTGGGGATGACCTTGAACTTTTAATTCTTCTGCCACCATCTACCAAGAATTGTGATTATTTATTTTATTTATGTGGTGCTAGGGATCAAACTTGGGGCTTTGGCCATGTTAGATGAACATTCTACCAACTGAGCTACACCTCAGGCCAGAAGTAAGTGTTGTGGGAATGATACACTGACTTTTTTTCTCCCTCATAGAAGCTTTCTGTGTTTAAGTTAGCATGGGTCTACAATACTTCCCTCGTTTTAAGTATAAGAAAACCAATCCTGAAAGGTAACTGTGGCATCTCCTATAACTGCTTTTTCTTTTTCTTTTTAATGTGCGTTGGTGTTTTGCCTCTGTGAGGGTGCTGCCCACCCTGGAACTGGAGTTACAGAGAGTTGTAAGCCGCATGTGGGTGCTGGGATTTGAACCGAGGTCCTCTGCAAGATTGGTCAGTGCTCTTAACTGCTGAGCCATCTCTCTAGTGCCCCTATAATTGCTCTTGCTGGCTTTTCTTTGGGTCCAGTGCAGAGAATAGGAAACAGGCTATGAAGGAAGTCCTCCTTGCTAACTTGAAAACTCAGTTTCTTCCCAAAAGCTGAGCTGAAATAAAGTTGGTGGATAGAGTAAGGCAGACTCACTAGGTGGTAAATTTCGTGAGGACTGAGCCAAGGAATCCCAAAAAGCGTCTGTTCCACAGAGTGTGCTCATCTCTGTGAGAAGGGTCCCTCAGCAACCTGGCTTAGCTCCTGCTTGCCTCCAAAGTGGCTGGAGGATGTGGGAATGGCCCTGGAGAGGTTGCTTCTGAGCTCTCTGTGCTGGACAGAGCTATGCATGTCACCAGGTGCCTCTGCTGCCTGAAGATCCCCTTTCCACTGCTAATTAAAGACAATCTGCAGCTGCAGATGCAGCTTGGTGGGCAGAGTGCTGGAAACCCTAGGTTCCACCCTCAGTAATACTAGAACAGGGGTGGTGGAACAGGCGTGTAATCCCAGCACTAGTGGGGAGCTAGAGGCAGGAGGCTCGAAAACTCAAGGTCATTATGGGCTACATAGAATGTTCAAGGTCATACCTGGCTACTTGCAACCCGTCCTCAAAAAATCCAAACAAACAAAAACAAAACAAACAAAAACAGAACTGTTGTGATTTTGACTGTGTTCTGACCAATAAAGCTTGTTTGGAGTCAGAGGGTGGAGCTAACTACTAGCTAACCACAGAGGTTTGGAAGACTGTAGAAAGAGGAGACAGGAAGTAGTAAGGCAGGGCTGAGAGAGGATCTCAGCCTTTTTGGACAGAGGAACAGGAGAGGTGGGAAGTGACTGGAGGCTGCTCCCCGCTTCTCTGATCTTTCAGGTTCTTACCCTGGTATTTGACTCCCGATTTCTTATTGTTAAAGATTAATTAGATTAACACTTCACCAAACAAGTAGACAAAAAATAAACAATAAATAACATCTATATTTATTTTTAAAAGCTAAAAATAAAATAGTTCAGAGGACTCCAGCAACATCTCACCAACGAGAGGTGCCCCGTGGTTGGGCACTATTATGATCTCTTTGTGATGAGGAAGAACGGTCCTGTCCATTGCTGCCATGATGGACTGAGAGGGACAAGGGGACGATCATGTTGGTCTGGGGAGGTCCACCCTGGGCTCCAAGGAGAAAACACAGGCCCACCTGGCACCTCCCAGCACCAGGCAGATGGGCACTACCATGGTGAGCAAATGTGTGGTATGGGAGAGAGACAGAATGGTTCATGTCCTGTGGACAGAGGCATAGCTGAAGAAGCAAAGTAAGTAAGGAGCAGGGGGTGGTGGGTGGCTTGATTGCTACCCAGGACCTGGGCTGCTGCCGGGGCCCATCTCTGGGTTCATGGCTCTGATGCAGCTGAGGTCTCTGTTGACGTCCGTGGCTCCTGATGCCACCAAAGGCAGAGAGGATAGGGACAGCCCACCCCTCACCAAGCACTCAGGAGGGAGGGTCCTAAACTTTACCCGGGCAGCACAGCTGAGAACAGGAGAGCAGGTTGTGCCCCTCTCATATACCACGTGGTAGTGTGGGTGAGGGAAAGATGCCCTCCACCTCTCGCCCCTTGCCACCTGTAGCAGGTGGGGGACCTGACCCAATCCCCTTACCAGCTGCAGCACTTGGGAGAACAGGCCCTGCACCTTGCTTGGGCAGCACAGTAGAGTTGATCCTATAGACAGTAGAGTGGGTGAGCCAGCCATGAGTGTATGAGGGGGGCATAGCTGGTACCACATCCCTCATCTTCAGCGTGGTGGTGGGAGCAAGGGAAAGATGCCCTCCCCTATCGCCCCTCCTGCCTCTAGCTGGTAAGGGAGCTTGCCCTCCCTTTTACCAGCTGCTACACTCAGGAAAGCGCCCCCCCCACCTTGTCTGGGCAGTATAATGGAGCTGACCCTGTTTGTGGGGGTGCAGGTGAGCTGGCTCTGAGAACATGAGCATGAGAGATCTGGCCCCACCCCTCATCTGCAATATGGAGACATGGGTAAGGAAGAGATGCCTTCTCGCCCTCTCCTCACCCCTCTATGCCTGAAGAAGGCAGGGGAGCTGCCCCTGCCCTTCACCAGCTGCAGCACTGGGGAAAATGGCCCCTGTACCTCACCTGGACAACACGGTAGAGCTGGCCCTGATGGTCCAGGTGTGGGTGAGCTGACTCTGAGTTGGGAGGCCAGCTCCCACCTTTTAAAAGGGTTCCTATGAGGAGGCGAAAGGAATAGGAAATTTGTAGATAGAAAGACAGTGGAGATGAGACACACAAAAACACAGGATAGCTTCCGGAGGACTTGGATCAAAATCCAATGGTCCCTTCTGTCTCTTCAAAAGGGCTTTTTATAATAATGCCAAGGGGTGGGGCAAAAGACCTCCCCCTTGCTAGATCAAAGCACACCACATAGCCAAGTGCAGACCCTTCCAAACACCTGGTAACCACGCACGCACGTGGTCAAGTCATCCCCTTATGCAGCCCTGCTGTGTAAAGCAAGCTCAGATCTCACCAGGAAACCTCTGTGTGGCTCCCACACCTGAGGGCCTGAAAGTAGAACAGGTCTTGCACCTTGTTCATTGCTGCATAGAGTAGACTAGCCCAGGCAATGTCAGAGAGCTCACCCTGGCCATGAGGACAGGGAGAACTGGCAGGCTGACCAACTCTGCAAATACCCAGGCCCAGAACCAGGGTTATGAGTTGGCCCATCCCAACATCCACCCCAGATATGATCTGCTGGAGCATGTGACAGAGCATGTTCTATATACCCAAAGCTGCAGGGTCTCCACAACACAGGGCAACAACAGGATAACCAAGAGGAGTCCCAGTAAGGGCCCAGCATTGATAGTGGAACAGAAATCAGAGGCCTCAACCAGACCCATGACTCTTTGCAATGAACACTTGCAAGTAAGAATAGAGGAACACAAGGGTTTACTGTGTGACTCAGTGTGTCACACTACAGCTTCCATGACAAAATTTTTCCTTTTCCTTTTTTTCTCTTAAATTTTATTTTATTTGGGAAGGGGAGGTTGCAAGGGCAGAGGGCAGATACGAAGGGACAGGGAAATGAATGGGATCAACATGCATGATGTGAAAGACACAGACTAAAAAAAAGGAAAGTTAAAAAAAATAGTTCACTCTTTAACTCTCAGTGGATGTTAGTGCCAAATATCTGTGTAACATGTTATAGACTAACGGTGCCCACAAACGAGGTCTTTTCACCCCATCACCAGTTTGTGTGTGTGTGTGTGTGTGTGTGTGTGTGTGTGTGTGTGTGTGTGAGAGAGAGAGAGAGAGAGAGAGAGAGAGAGAGAGAGAGAGAGAGAGAATTTTTTTCCTTATTCCATCTTGCCTTAATCAGAACCAATTGAACTTTTTCCTCTAGGCTGGAGTAATTCCCTCATGCTGATCCCATGCTCCATCTTCTTCTGGCTGGGACTCAAATGCACAGCCTAGAGGAGTGTGGAGGGTCAGAAGCAAAGCCCTGCAGATTCCCAGCCCTCTGCAAAGTGCAGGTCACGGGGCAAATGCTTTCGTGCCTACTGGGGAGATCCAGCCCTGAAACTGCTGAAAATATTAAATTAAGATTTTTTTCATTGTGCCCCCAGCAAAAGCAGTTATGGAACCAGTTAAGTGTCAGAGTGACTGAAGCCTGAAGTTCTGATTCTGATTCTGGGCGAGTTCTCAGAACATTTGCCTTCCTCTTATTAAAGTCTTTTAATTACACCCCATGATTCTTGATCTTCCGTGGAAAATACCATCTTCCTGGTTCTTTTTTTTTTTTATTGTGGGGGGGGTTAATCCTTGAATTTCATTTCTTTGTAGGTTCTTGTATTGAATTTGATCAAACTTTAACTATTACTGTAAAGAAATTCATAAAGAGCAAACTATTTCCATTGTTTTGTTTCTCATCATGCTAGTACCAGCTAGTACCGGCTAGTACTGGCTGGTACTACGACTCCATGATAAGTAATGATAATTTGAAAATTATGCAGATATCTGGCCCCTTTCTCTGTATATATCATCTACAACTTTTCAGCATTTTCATTTTATTAGTGGTACTGCTAATTTTGCACTGATAGTTGCTAGATGTGACTTCCTAAGTATTTGTTTTGAAATTGTTCAGTTGAATAAAAGTACTAATTTAATTTTTCCAGTATGTGTGCATTTAGGGATTTCAAAACAAATTGTAACTGTTTGCCTACTATTTCAACTAAACACATTTCAAGGTTTTACAAGTGTAATACACAGCCTCTCTATGGACCTACTGCTCATCCCAGAGATGGGAGGAGAAAGACCACAGCCCAAATCATCACAGACAAATTCATTAAAGCAAGCTTTTCTATTTGTGTACACGTGCTGCCACCCCCCTAAGGTGGGGTTTGAGAGGTCAGCATCGGATGTGAGGAAGACAAGGCTTTGGTAGCTTGGGGGTAGAGGATTTCCAAATGGCAGATTTGGCAGGCAAAATAGGCGGGGTTATAGGAGCAGAACATGAGCATAACAAGTTAGTCCCTCCTGAAACAAAGACATGTTTGCAATGTGGGCAAAATAAGATAGTCGTAGGTGGTCATCTAACCTTTGAAACAAAGGTAGGGTTTCAAGATGATTATGGACAACTTTTTGAAACAAAGACATGATTGCCACTCCTGGAACAGGTAATACAGAACCATTTGTAGTTAAGTTACAGATGGGGCTTGTAGTTAGGTTACAGATGGGGCATAGCCCAGTCCTTGAAAATCAGTGGAATGAACATAGTTTGTCCTTACTATAAGATGGCCTTTAAGCCTATGATGGACCCAGACTGGTTCTTCACTGAATGATGCGTAACTGTGAAAAACTCTCATCTCTGAGTAAGCTACACAGACCAGGGGCTTTTCTGTGATGGAGGAAGGGCTTGCCAGGCTCATGCCAGGCATGGCGACAGAGAATCCTGTATGTGATCATCCACAGAGAATCAGCTGTCAGGACCTGGAAGAATCCTGTATGTGATCATCCACAGAGAATCAGCTGTCAGGACCTGGAAGCCGGGGTGAAGTGCCTAAGACAGCTGGGACTTAGCCCCTGCAGGGCTCAGAGAGACAAAGGGCCTGGTGATTTTAAGAGAGAAATATAAATTGCCCTGTGGAGGCTAAGAAATGGGTTAGATCCCTTCGATCACCACGGGCCACCGAAGCACTTCCTAACTCAGCGTAAGCAAATTCAACAAACACTGTGGTGTTCCTGCACAGCTTTCTTGCCATTTGTGGACATTCGTGGCTTTTGATGGTGATCTGCAAACTATTAAGTTTCCACAGCTTCAGCATAAACCGTGTTCTCATTTGAGTACAGAGAGCCGCCTCTTCCCAGAGGGCCGCCTCTTCCCAGAGGGCCATGATGGAAAGTTAATCATCACCTACTGGGGCTGCCCCAGTCTTCAGGCAAATTAGGAAAATGCTTGGTTTCTGGTTACCCCTCTGTGGGAACCTTCACATCCATCTGGCACTGTAGAAATGTGAGTGTCTCTGTCATGTGTCCTGCATGCTTCTCTACGTTTGGACATCAAAGCCACCTGGGGTAAGTCTTACAGTTGAACTCTGTGTGCAAGGCTGGGTTAGCATCCTGGATTACCTCTTACTTGAGAGTGATAGGGCCGACTATTTCAATCTACGCTTTTGTCAAGGGAGGATGAGATTTTGGAAGGGAGGTTGGGAATTTTGTTCGCTTCTGAATTTTACATTTCTTGGCATGCCCATGCATGTGCACATGCCACAGCTCACATTTGGACATCAGAGGACAACCGATGGGAGCCTGTTCTGTCCTTGTACCATGTGGGTTTTGAGGGTCAAACTCAGGTCCTCAGGCTTCGCAGCAAGCGCCAAACACTGTTGCTTACCGAGCCATCTGGTAGCTGAAAGTTAGTCTTTCTGTGCTCCGTATTTACTTAAATGAAGCAACACAATTACAAATTTACCAATAATAATATTTTTTTTTCAAAGGTGGTAAGTCATGTGAGGTAGTTTAAACAATTAGGCAAATTGCTTTATTTTTAAAATATCTATTTTTCTTACACTTTGTGTATATGTGTGGGTCTTTGTGGGGGTCTGTGCATGTGTGTGCACAGACCTAGGAGTCCAGAACAATGTGCCATATATCCCTTGTACTGGGATTTGTAGGTGGCTGTGAGCTACCTGATGATGTGGGTACTCAGAACTGAACTGGGGTACTCCACAAGAGCAACATGAGATCTTAACCTCTGAACCATCTCCCCAGCACCAATTAATTTCTTTTTATTCAGACATTTTTTTCCCACCATCTCACAAACGAACTTAAAAAAAAATTGTCTATAGCTTATTGTGAGAAATACATTTAAAACCTCAATTGTGTTTTTTCTGCCTCTGAATTAGAGGGTGTCCATTTCAAAGTCATGACTTTAAAATTGTGATGGTTACATTGAAAGGAAACTGATAATGTAAGCTATGCACCTAAAAAGAGCATCTGCCACCAGCCAGGAGCACCTCCTCACAGCCGTGCAACACCCCTCACTCAGGAGGAGCGTCTCCCACATCTAGGAGAGTCTTCTCACACTCGCGTCACGTGAACTGACAGCCTTGCCACACTGCCTCAGTGTACCTTCAGCCTTCGTGTGTGGGTGCATACTTTCTGTAAACCTCTTCTTCCAAGGTTTTTTCATAAGAAGAAACTGGGGAGCACAACCTCCTGAAATATTTTACTGGAAAAAAAAATGTCTTTTTCCACCATTTTGTACTTGGCATGAAATTATGTAGTACATTTGTTTGAGGGCCTCTGGTTGACCCAGAACTTTGACAAGCGCCCCTCTGCTCTTGCAGAGGACCTGGTTTTGGTTTGCAAGCTGACTCTGTGGAAAGTGTTTTATTACCATTTGCACTATGTTAATAATGCCATGGAGGACATTTTCTTGGATACTTTGAACACATCCTTTTGTTGTACTTTATTCAATACGAGTGACTGATTCCTGGAGAATTTAGCTGCATGGCTCCACCAAACATTCCTCCTCAAATTACTTAAAGTTAATGGCAGTGGTTTACATTTTTTAATGAATGTGTTTAATCTTTGAATGTAAAGCTTCAATGGGAAAAGAACAGTTTCCATGGAACTCTGGTAATGACGCATTCTTTCTTAAAACTGTCCATATAAACATTTAGGTCATCATCAAAATCCAAGCTATTTAACTGCGGCTGGGCAGGGTGAAGAACACACTTGAAGTTCTAAAAGAGGACTGACTAGACATGCAAAACACATTCTGGCTAGAGAGATGGCTCAGTACAAGGGATATATGGCACCTGCCTCGAAAGCATGAGACCTGAGCCCCCAGATACCACATAGAAAGCTGGCATGGTACCACGTGCCTACAGCCTCAGCAGTGGTGAGGTGAGTGTAGGCAAGGCAGACCTCTGGATGCGTGCTGACCACCTGGTCTAGCTCACTGGGCTAAATTACAGGCCCGTGAGAGATCCTGCCTCAAACAAGTAGTAGAAAGCAATCAAGGACCAACACTGGAGTCTGTCCCCTGACTTTCTTCACATGAGTACATACAACCATGCACGCAAGCACCCACATGGATGTGTGAACCACGCACATGCACACCACAAGACACATACCAACAAGAAGCAAAAGCAAAGAAAAAAAAAACGTCACCAACAAGACCCAGGAAAACCTCACAAGTTCGTGATCTTGTAGGCAGGAGTGATGGGTGTGGCTCTATTCGTGGCAGTATTCAGCACACCAAATCTTTTTATTTACTACTTTTTAGAGGTTACTTCTCCTTCCATAGGTCCCCACACAAGACCAAACCTTATTCCTTGGCACATTTTGAAACTGTACCTGTGAAACAGAGGCATAGAAGTTCCTGGAAACAAAGGACTGATGACTGCGATTTTATACAAAGTGTTTTCTTACGGGAGGTGGAGTCCATCCTATACCGGATTTGCACTGGTATTTAGGCTGTAATCACTATTCAAGGGCGTTTCACAGGGAAAGCTGGAGGTGGGCAGTGTCCACTATAGCTACCTTCTGGCACAGAGAGAGGGGTACATTGAAAGTCAACAGAGAGCCTTTGGAACCTGTGGGAGACATATGAATAGTTTACCAACACCCAGCTGCCCTTGACTCCTCCTTCTTCCTCATGCCCACAAAAGCAGACTGTTTCCAAGTCAAGTGGATTCTGGTCCCACAGTTGGAATGCTTTGCTGTGAAGTTCAAGCCACCACCTGCCTCCCCCACAAGCGCCAAAGCCATGTCCTGAGTGTTGGAGAACTCAGGCCTTCCAAAGCAGAGAGGGCTGTGAGCAGAGCAGGAGTAGACCCAGACTCCTGCCACTGCCCAGGCTGGAGGCAGCCTGACCACTGTTGGGCTGCATGGGTTTTCCATGTTCTACGTCCCACTGCAGAACCACAGAGGAAGTCACCCCTGGGTCATGATATTCTGCTCCTTTGTCTCAGTCAGTAGCATAGATCAGATATTAACTAAGCCTGCTTCCTTGCAGTGTAAGAACTTCCCTGCCTTTAGAACCTTTCAGAGTAGACATTTAGCTTTTCCTGGCAGGGTTGAAACTCTCCCTAGGCCCCCAGCCACACTGCTTATTGCCAGTGTCAATCTCTTGTCTTGTCCAATGATGATTTGAGTCAGTACTGTCCAATGATGATTTGAGTCAGTACCTCTATATCCCCCCAAACCCCTCCTCATCTCCAAAGCTCAACACTGAAGACCCATCCAGTCCTCACTCTGGGCTTTCCACTAGTGCAGCCTCCATTTTCAAATATGGAAGATAATATAGAAACTCTAATAATGCTTCCTTCACTCTAACCTCTGTCTCCTGGATGTCTGGATGGCACCCACCTGCTCAAAGGAGGGAGTCTCCTGTCCTCGGCAGCCTCACAAGGCTTGGTTCTACCTCAGTAGCCTTCTCTCACACAGTGGGGCCCTCCATCTAAATCTCCTGGAGAATGGCAGCAGGAACTTAATCCTTGGATAGAAGTCTGTGAGCTGGTGGGCTGCACTCAGTAAAGCCAGATGTTAGCACGCGTCTTCTTCCTCTGACTCACAGGAACTCACCGGCTGACTCATATGGAACTCACCCATTTAATGGAATCTGAGCCTACTCAGCAAGTCCTTCAGGACCTGTCTACTGTTGGAACAGTTTCTGTGTGGAAGAAGAAAGGAGCCTTGGTGAGACAGCGCCTGTTGACTAGGTTCCTGTGTGCAGAGAGAGTGTCACTAGAAAATTCATGACCTGGTTTCCTAAGTCTCCGTCCACCCCACCCTCCTTTATGGACACCAAGGTTCACTATGTAGCTGTTGCTGACCTGGAACTAGCTATGTAGACCAGGCTGGCCTGTGTTTTCTCTCTAGCAAAATCTCAATAACTCTTTATGAATGAAATACGTTAGATTTCCTATGTGTTTACTCAACAGCAGTCATTGGCAAGGGTATGAGTTACTTTTGTTTCACTGTAACAAAATGCTGGACACAGTAACTTGTAAGGAGGAAGGTTATATTCTGCTCATGCTTTCAGAGGACTTGGCTCCTCATAGTGGGACCAGGGGCAGAGCAAAGGTGGATGGCCAGGAGGCAGAGAAGGGGAACATAGAGCACGGCTCACACAGTTCGCTCCCTCGTATCCTTTATCTCCTCTGGGACCACAGTTACTGGTCCACTGGAAACTTCCTCACAGACACACCCACAGGTGTGCCTCACTCTCCCACAAGCACTACTCAATCAGTCAGTGGACATGAAGATCAGCCCTCACAGGAAGCCTCCGTGCGCTGTCAAGCACCTTGGTTGCAAAGATGGCTCCAGACAGAATTTCAATAGTAACATGTTTCTTCATCTCCTCCTTTTGAACATCTAATTTTAGACTGTGGCTTTATCACCAGTTGTGGGATGAGTCTCAAGTGATCTTAACAATTCCTACCAGAACAGTAGGCAGCAGCTTTCTCATCCAGGGTCTGGGTAAAGCCTCCAGCTGACATTTTAGACTTCCTGCAAAATTAGCATTTACTGTGACAGTGGTCCCTGCAGACCTTGTATATGTAGAGTCCACAGAAGGATATTAAAACAGCAATGCTTAAGGACTGAACAGGCATGACCTTCAAAAACAGCCTTTTTTGTTTCCAAGGCATAAATGTACACTTTTCTAGAACTCCCACAACTAAGATTATGAACTTGATTAGCAGTGAAAACATGTTCAAACCACCTGTGCAAACGACGGTTTTACCTTCTCCTTTGTAGTCCTGTTCGCCTCAGGGACCACTCTAGGATCCAACTTACTGAAAGCGAGAGAGCAAAGTCCCTCAGCAATGTCTGGGCGGTACTATCAGAAGTCACCCGCTCCCAGGTGTGTCCACTACAAGGCCACTTCCGCTCAGCTCTCCGGAGAAGCCCACACCTTAGCTCTTGGGTCTGCATTTTCTTTTCCCCAAGTGCCTCTCTTCCTATTAACCCCATGCTTAACTCATGTTTAAATCTCTTTCCAGCTGTGCTTCATACTGGCTCATCCTGAAATGCTTTTCTGTGGTGGAGTCGAGATTCTTGGAGGTCTCTGAAGAGAGCACTAAGTCCAAGGAGGCTGTATCACCGAGCTGTGTTTCTGGCCCCACCCCACGGCCTGTGACTGATGGGCCTTGGGTAATCTCACATGGAGCCTGAGAAAATGAGCCGGGCTTCTGGCCTCCAAGCTTTCGGTGAAAACCCAAGTCTTGGTGCCTTCGATTTGGTGCTGTTTTTAGCCTGTGGATCTTTGAATTTTAATCCAGTCCATGGTTATGGATGGTTCACAGGAGATAGTAATGTCATTTCAGCTTGGATTACATTTTAACAGCGTATTAATTAAATTCCAAGATACAAAAAATGTCCCCAGAGTCATAGAGACGATTATTACCGGTGTGTGAATTCAGAGCACAGGCTATCCTTCACTCTGATACGCTAAGCAAAGAGCCTCTGGGGTGCTCTGCCTCTAAACTGCCAGGAACACGGAGAGGAAGTGAGTCTGTAGGGAAATGCCTGCGCTTTCAAACCAAGTCACTTTATTATCCATAGCAGGATAAACGTTCCGTTTTCAGTGTACTTGGCACTGTAGTGAGGAGATATCTCTTTTGTAGTTCCTTGTAACCTAACCCTTTCACCGGGGCGCTCTCACCCTAAGCTTCTGCCCTCAGCCTGAGCCTTCTCAATTAAACAGCCAACCAGCCACCACCACCACCCACAGAAAACTCCTATTTTCCCAGTGCTGGAGAAAAGAGGATCCCTGGCCAGCTAGTTTCGCCATAATGGCAAATTCCAGCCCGGGGCCAGGAAGAAAAATCATGTTTAATAAAATAAGGTGGAAAGTGATAGAGGAAGTCTCATTGACTTCCAGCCTCTGCATGCCTGTACATATCCATGTGCAAACACACACACACACACACACACACACACACACACACACACACGGGGATGGGGAGGTGAGGTATGTGGGTAGAAGTAAGTGGGTAGCATAGAATGCCTGTTCTGTAAAATATGTCTTACTTTGATTTTTAAATGATTTTGGTTGAGTTCATTTTATTGGGACAAATAGAAGGCAAGTGTAGAGGTGAGGATTCCTCCCTCCTTATTCTGTCCATCAGATTTTAAGGCTGCCGTCAGCAGGATTTAGCACTTGATGCTACAGCAACACCTTAGAAGAACCCTCTGCACGTGTACCTTTGACTGTCTTCCTGTTTCATTAGCATATATTAATTCTACATTAATATATACACTACGGTTTCAGTGTGGCATTTTTACACATGTGCAGAATGTAGTTTGATCATATTAACCTTCAACACCTCTCTTCTCCGCCTCCTCTTCCTACCAATACATTTCCTCTTCCCAGCAAGTTCCGCTTTTGCTTTCATGGTGTGTGTGTGTGTGTGTGTGTGTGTGTGTGTGTGTGTGTGTGTGTATGTGCACACGTGTGTTTGTGCATGTGTGTGTGTGTGCCAATGAGTTTAACTGGTGTTTCTTTCTAGAATATGGATGAGATAGTATTTACAATAGCATGGTCAACTTACCCATCACTACACCATTAATGAAAATGTCTTCCCTCGCCCAGTAATTATCAACAGACCATAAATCCTTAGGATGGGCTAGATGTATTTGACATCTTCTAAATTTCCTTTGTTTTTAGGCTGATTTTAACTTGCCACACTTTCTGTCTGGTTTTGTTACTCCATTAAAGTGCTCAGTTTTAACTCCCCACAGGTGATCTGCTAACTTGGCCTCTGGGGAGGCATGAGAAGGTTCAATCACCAACCTTTTATTATTTTGGGGGATTAGTGATTTCTTTCCCTCTTTGGGGATATGCTCAGTACTAGGCAAAATTTCCATTATTATTCCAAAAGAAGGATGTTTTTAAATTGATAAAAGCCTAATACTCAACAAAATGAATTTTGCTAATTACAGCACTGTATTTTCTACCCACCGTTAACACCTGTCGAATACCAAACAAACATCTTAATATTAACCCAGGCGGTGGTGCCTTGGCTGATTGCAGAAATATTTCTTGAGACATAAACAAGAAAGCAAAAATTAATTATTACTTATTGGGTTTGAATTAATAGTTATTCTCATTTCCATCAACTTCAAATGAGATTTATTTTCAAAGTCAAACTATCCAGAGGAAATTTTCAGTGGTTTGGGGGCAGCGGTTTTCTGAGAGGCTCTGGGAAGATGTTTAATTTCAACTCGTGTTATTTCTACTAATATTTAAAACTGTGAATGTTAATTGCTTCAAGCACACCTTTGTCTTTTTCCAAGATGTGGTATGCAGAGGAGTATTTTCAGTAGCAAGCAGATCCTGCAAACCGTTCCAAGCTAGCCTCAGACATCGATGTGAACCTCTTATTGCCACAGGTACATGTTTAATTATTATCTGAATTTCTTGCTTCACTAAGAATTCACATTGGAATAGCTTGATCACATAATAAAGGATGATAAAATGTGCTGGATGTTCTGTAAGCTGAAACACTTTTCTATTTTTTCCCCCTGTGCTGGGGGTAGAGACCAGGGCCTTATTCTTGGGGAGAACAGGTTCTCTACCATCATACATACCTCTTTTGTCTCAAATCGTAAGAATTTGTTTAAAGGAAGACACAGGTATACATGCCGTCATGCTAGATAAAACCTACATGGTACTTGTGATAATGAGGGAGTCACCAGACGTAACCACTTGTGGCGACTTTAAATTATATCTGTAGGTTCTTTGTATATCTTTACTCAAAATCTGGAGTCATTTTTTTCTGTCCTGCAGGATTGAACTTAGTGTTTCACTTCTTATAATGGGAAATGGTTGTGGTGGCTCGAGGTGATCTCTAGGTTAAGAAAGAGATGGTGGTCCAACTTCTACCTTGGTCCTTGAGACCTCAGGATGCATGCTTTGGGAGAATGTTCCTCAAGTCAGAGGATCTACTGCTCTGAACATAGCTGGATAGAGACAGTTCTCACAAAGATGTAGAGACAGACAAGGAGACACCTGGGAACTCTAGCTCATCAATTCCACTACTCAGTACATCTACCCTGGCACCATGCCAAAGAGAAAAGCCTAGATGTGTCCCTAACTCCAGTTGTTACTGGCTACATCCTCCTGAACGTCTCTGAGCCGAGCTTCTCTGGACGTCCCACCTTACCGAACTTGAGATGTGGCAGAACGCGCCAGCTGGTTAACTTCATTAAGGTTTAGGTGGGTATTCAATAGCTTAGACACCTAGAGAAACTACCCCAGCTAGCATGGGTAACTGCAGAGAGGATTAAATGCCAAATTAAGAAGTGCTCTAACTTGCAATGGTCAGGTGACTAGAGACAGGGTTTCATGTAGCCCAGGCTAGCCTTGAGCTCATTGTGTAGCCAGGGATGATTTTGATCTTCCGATATTTCGACCTCTGCCTGAGACTGCAAGTATGTACCACTACGCCTGGTTAATAGAAAGTCTTTATTTTTTTTCCCTTGCTGTTACTGGTTTCTTTATCATTGCTGCCTCTTTTTGGGGGCTGCCAGGCAAGATGATAAGGATCTGGAGGTGCCTGTGGAAGGCTGGCTGACTAGATCAGTCAGCGGCAGTTTATCATTAGCACAGGTCCCAGCCAGCACTACTTTTGCATCAGTGAATGTGTGTGTGTGTGTGTGTGTGTGTGTGTGTGTGT
>CABHPQ010168473.1:6995-28114 GCA_902168405.1 Peromyscus aztecus | reverse complement strand
GTATTTGGGGTACACAAGAGCACCTCACAAAACCCACAGCAACAGGGAGAGCCTATGTTTCTAAGTGCCCTCTGGTGACAGCCCCATATCATAATGACTTTGGGAACACTGGACACAGGGAGGCTGAGTGAGTGACCCATGATGGCAGCCACTGAGCTGGGGGGGGGGGGAAGGGACCCTGGCAGGCTGCAGACAGGGCCCCAGGGTCTCAGTGGCCATGTCCATGAAGGGGAGGCAGAAGCAAGACACCAAGGCAATGGGAGATTGTGTGGCACAGGGAGCATACTGAGAGCCATGGCAATGAGCTACCCCGGAGGGCACTGGGGGGGGGGGGGGGGGGGGGGGGGGTGGTGTTTAGAGGCTTCCAGAAGGCTTCATGGTGATGTCTAGGACAAAGGCCAGGGGGAGACAGGATAAGGCACCATGGGTGCAGGTGCTTTTGGTCATGACCAGCCCAACTATTTGCACAATTCATAAAGCCAGTTGGAGAGAGACTAGGGCTCTCAGAACCTCTCAGTTCTTGACCCTGGCTCAGGTCCACAGTTAAATGGGTTCTGCCCCCACCCAACCTCCCATTCCCAGTGATGTAAGTGGTTTGATATTAGAGGGGACTCTAATGTGCGTGGTGTGAGAGACCCTTAATTTATTACGTGCCTGTAATTGATGTTTACATAAAGCAGCTCTCACAGCTACTCAAAGTGGGAGGTGAAATACAATCAATCAGCTTTGCCTCCAAAGGAAGAGAAAACACCATATATGCAAAAACCATGGAAAGCTACCTGGGGAGGGGCTGGTGGGTACCTTGGCTCTCACTCTGTAGCCCTAACTGGCCTAGAACTCACTATGTAGCCTAGGCTGGCCTCAGACTTGAGCAATCCTCCTGCCTCTGCTGGAACTGTAAGTGTGGGTCACCATGCCCAACTTCCCAGCTGAGTACTTCGAAACTTGAGGTTCCAACCATGCAAATATAAACGATGCCTGGGTCCAGGTGGGCTGTCAGGTGTGGGTCCCTCAGAGAAGCCAGGGCCCACAGATTGACTCTGATTCCTTTAGGGAAACCCTCCTGGCTACCACACTTGTGAGAGTTAGGTCCAGGATGCCTTGCAGGGCTTCAAGGATGCCTGTCCTCTGAGCCGAGTTTAACTATCTGCAGGGTGAAGGTTCCCATGCCTAGCCCTGGTTCCCTCTCTCCTTCTCTCCCCTCCTCTCCTTCCTGAAAATTGCATCCACCTCACCCGAGTAAGCCGCCATCCACCGAACTAGCAAAGAGCCCCATCCCACCGCGAGAACCCCAATAGCTTTCATTAATAGTGAAGCCTACAGAAAGAGAGACAGAGGGGGAGCGCCGAGGCCTGGCAGCTTCCTGAGCACATATGGACACAGGTGGGTAAGTGTCTTCAGACTTCACAGCAATGGCTTTAGAAGACAGAATGTGTCCCTTGTGGTGGAGCCAGCACTTGGAAGGGTAGCACTGGGGATTTTAGCGGCCATGTGGCTCTGATCTCTGCCTTCTGTGTCCCACAACAGCCTCACCCCCATATAAGGACAGGCATGATGGTATTTAAGTCCACCTGGATACCCAGGTTGCTCTCACCTCAAAATCCTTAACTGAGTCATTTGGGAAAGCCTTTTGTCCAAATAAGGCCATATGTACACATCTTAGGAGCCACATTCCATGCTGGTCCTGCTTCTGCATCCAGCCCAGATAACCTCAGAGCCCAGGCGTAGCCCTCACCCTCTCCTACCCGTTTGCCATCTCTCTTGGTCCAGGCCCTGCTCTGACCATGACATACAGTCATAAAGAAACCCAGAGCAGGCCCGGTCTTTGTGGAGTGTCCACATGTGCAGAAAACCTGGGGGACCTCAGGGGTGTTCAGGTTTGGTGGGGATGGTAGCTTCCTTTAAAGTTTATTATTGTATGTGTGGCCACATACATGCCACGGCACCCATGTGGAGGTCAGAGGACAACTTTCAGGAGTCATTTCTCTTCTTCTACCTTTACATGGGTTCCAGGAGTCAAGCTCAGGTCATCAGGCTCACAGGGCCAGCGCCTTTACCTGCTGAACCATCCTGCTGAGACTTACATGCTGTTTGAGACAAGATCTCACGTAGCCAAGGCTGGTCCTGAACTCCTGGGTGCTGGGACTACAGATGTGCACCATCTGAAGCAGCCAAGTGCCTGAGTGTGTGTAGAGGGAGGCATTCCAGGCAAAGGAAAGGCAAGTGCAAAGGCCCTGTGGCCAGGGCACAGTGTGTTCAGGAAGGGGGAGGGGCTGAAAGAGGAGAGGAGGAGCTTTATAGTTCTTTCACTTTCACTTGGGTAGGGTGAGAAGCCCTGGCCATCTGCGTACTACCTCCCTCCAAGGCTGCACTCGCTACAGTGTTTTGTTCTTCCAGAAACAACCTATCCCCTGCTGAGGTGAAGCCCAGGGCAAGAGTCTGTTGTTCTACACAGCTGTGAGCAGAAAGCCAGGCCTCCAGCATGGGGGAGTGTGCTGGGGAGTGAGTTCACGCACACATGCATACACGCTCGGACACACACACACACACACACACACACACACACACACATACACTGGGGCTCTGGTTCCCAGCAGGGTGTGTGTGTGTGTGTGTGTGTGCGCGCGTGTGCGTGTGTGTGTGTGTGTGTGTGTGTGTGTGTGTGTGTGTGTGTGTCTGCTACCATACCACCTCCATTAAGGATTTATCAGCCCAGAGGGAAGAAGTGTTTAGCTCTGGGCCTCCCGCAGTGGGGTCCCCAGCAGCAGCAAAACTTTGCTTCTGGGAATAAAATGGAAATCCAGTCTCTGGGGTACAATGAAAAGTCAGCTCATAAAGTGTTCTCCTTTGGAAAGGCCAAGCAGGCCCGATAATGGGGGAACAGGGGGCGGCAGGGACACCCTGGGGCTTGGAGCAGGCACAGGATGGCAGTAGAGCAAGCTGGGTCCCCCCCCCCCCACCCCAGGCCCCACCTGCTCAGCTCTGCCCAGCCTAATAAACCCTCTCTCTTCAGAGTCACATTCAATGTGGTCCCAACAGAGAATCATACGTCACCAAATCCGGCAAAAATTTGTACTAAATTGAATCAATCCATCTTGGAAATGGCTCTTGTCAGCTTCTGTCAGAGAACTGTCTGCAGGGGATGGAGGGATCAGGAGGGGCCATCGGGACGTGAGGACTGGGGGGATGTGGGAGCTCTCACTTCTAGAAACTTACAGGGCTGTGGCAGCATCTGGTGGAGCGGGAGGCAGGGGCTTGGGGAGTACTGCAGCAGGACAGGAGGGCAGGCCAGGGTCCCACCAACCGTGGACTGCTACCTATCTGCTGCCCGAGAGCATTCTGGAGCCTTTTATGCAAACCCCCCAATCATTAAGTGTCCACTGTATACTGGGTAAGCCGATGGCAGAAGAGGACCAGCCGAGCGGAACAGAGACCTAAGAATCCGAAGAGAAGCGCTTCTCCAAGTCCTTCAGCACGGAGGAACCAACGCTTGCACCGACCCCACAGGCAGGCTGCTCTCTGGCCTGGCCCAGCCTCTTGCCTTTGAGCATGCCGTGGAGCACCTTCTCATCTCCGGGGAGCCCAAGCCACCACTCCTTTCACGTCCTGTCCCTCCCCTGTCCCTGCCTCTGTTCCTGCCACCCCAGTCCCTACAGCCACCCAGGTGCTGCTGATCGCGTGCGTGCGCTACTTCACACACTCCAAGTGGCACCACTTCGGGGACGTGGACCTGGACGTGTAGACTCACGTCTGCCCAGGGTTGAGGCATAATGTAGGACACACAGACCCCTGAAGGTCAAGGTCAAGCTCCCTTGGTCTAGATTTGAGATAAAGCACTGGTTCCTGCCAGTTCCTTCAGCATACAAACCAAGCCTCTCAGAGGGCACCTGCCCTTTCTGCCTGTGTCTGGGAGCTACTACTGAGCACCTGCCAAGGGACACAGGCTGGTTGGCGCCATCCTGAAGCCCACCTAGGGCAAATGAGAGACCAGCAGAGTCTGTCAAGACTTAGCCCTCACAGGCAGCCCCCTTGGTGACTCTCTACAAAGCCCCCATAGCTTTGGTGCTCCCGGGAGGTCCTAGCTCCTCCCTTGTTCTTTGATCCCCCACTGCCGAGACAGGAAGTTCTAAGAGCCAGTCATTGTGGAGGCCACCTGCCCTAAATGAACACTAACTACAGGGCTGGAGATTTCTTGGCTGGTGACCAGGGGCTAGAGGGAGCTCCTGGGCATCTGCCCCCGTTACATTCCTGCTGAGTAGCATCTGTCACGAACCACCGAAAATCGCAAGTGAGGGCTGGAGAGACAGTCCATAAAGTACACGCCTTTCGAGCACAAAGATACCAGTTTGATAACTAAGCTGTGGGGCGGTGGTGGTGCCCGCCTTTGGTACCAGCATTTGGGAGGCAGAAGCAGGTGGATCTCTGTGAGTTCGAAGCCAGTCTGGTCTACAGAGTGAGTTCCAGGACAGCCAAGGCTACCCAGAGAAATCCTGTCTCGAAAAATAAAACAAAGAAACAAATACACACACAAGTTTGATAACAAAATAAAATAAAAAGTTATATAACAAAATCTGGGTGTGGTTGTATACCCTTGTCCTGGTGCTGGGGAGGTGGACACAGGCCTGGAGCTTGTTGATCCTACTTGGTATTCCCGGCCCCAGTAGACGACAGTGTCTAAAACAAGGTAGATGATACCTAAGAAATGACACCTGAGGTGAATCTCTGGCTTCCACGTGCACACACGTATACACATGCACACCGACATGCATGCACTTTCACACGTGCGCACACACACACACACACACACACACAAGCACACAACTGAAAAGGCTACTTGTTAGATTCGTGCATTCTCGAAATGTACATGTTGAAGTTCTGGCCCTGAGAATGGGCCAGCACACGGGGACAGGCCCAACGTGGTGCAAAGATTACAGTGTGACGCGGTCCTAAGGGTGCCCCCGTTCCTATCTTCCTGATAAGGCTATCAACACTCATGGGAGGAGGGCAGATCAGAGGGAACAGCCCAGCGTGCACTCTGACCTTGGACTGAGGCCTCGAGAAGGTTGAGCAAGCAAGGTTTCTGTCATTTAACAGGTTTGGGGGTTCTGTAGAGCCCTAGCAAGCTGACAAAGCAGCTAGCTGCTGGCCAGAAGAGTGATCTGGGGACTTGAGTGGGGTTCCAGCCTCACCGTCTGCCCACTCACGAGGGGCCCGGCAGCCTGCTGGGGTGGCAGCCATGTGGGGCTGTTCATCTCCACCTTATCACCCTGGATTCCATTTCTAAACTGGACGAGAAACATGCAGAGGACCAAGGCCGGAGGTCTACAGGGATGTATCAGCAGGCACAGGAAGACAAAAGCAATCTTGCCTGACACAAATATAGATGAATTCATGTGGAGGAAACCCACAGACTGGCAAATTAAAACGCGGTTCGGGCTGGCGAGTGCCGAGGACGCCGGCTGATGGATCTTCCTGACCAGACATCCAAACCAACCTGATACGTTACCACAATACACTGTCAAAGCCACGGCTCCCACATGCTGGCTCTGGGCAACTCCAACCTGCCCCACGTGTCCACCTGCAGGGGCTGAGGAAAGAGAAGTGCCAGCCTGCCATGGCCACAGGGACTGTGAACCCAGGAGATGAGGGCAGTGCACACATCTGGACTGTGGCTGGGAAGGAGGTGGCGGCAGCTCAGGGCACTTCCATGAGTGGTGAAGTTGGGGGACAGGATGGGGTTTGTGCAGATACAGGATGTCATCATATGCATCCCTCATGAAGCTGATGTCCGGGAGAGTTGAGGATATGCCTGGCTGTGAACATGTCTACTAGCAAATGGCAAGAACACATATTCAACAGGTGGATGAATGGATAGGTGGGTGGGTATATAGATGAGTAGATGGATAGGTGGGTGGGTGGCTAGATGGGTGGATGAACAGGCAGATGGATGGATAAATAAACAAATGAAGAACAGCACCTGGCACCTGCTAATAAATGTCAGCCATTGCCATTATCACTGTGTTCCCACTCCTCTCCCGGCTGAAACAACCTTGACAGTGCTCCTTTTTTTTTTTTTTTTCAGAGCTGAGGACCGAACCCAGAGCCTTGTGCTTGCCCTGGGCAAGCGCTCTACCACTGAGCTAAACCCCCAACCCCGACAGCGCTCCATCTTTACCTACAAAACAAAGCCAACCACTTGGAATGTCCCAGGCTTTCTGCTCAGGCCAGCCCACTTTTCTTATCCTTCCAGCTCTAAAACTTACCTCCCCCATCAGGCCCCTCCAGAGGTCTCCAGATCCCCCATAGGCACTGCCCTCTCACTTCCCCTGGGCTGTCCCATCGTCCTTTTGTCTGGATTAACCCTTCTCTCCTTCTAATGGGGACTCTTTCCAGTCCCTCAGGCTGAGCACACGCTCCTGTGTGCTGCCCCTGCCCTCCATGACCTCATGGACCAGACTGTACCATCCCATCCAGCAGCCATACCTGGCTATTTACATTTACATCCCTGGAATGAAATGAAAAGGATACAGGTTCTGGTCTGTGCTACATACAGAACCTAAATGCTCAAAAGCCGCTTGGGGCCCTGACTGCTGCCAGGGACCAAACAAAGGAGGATGTCTACTCTCAAGCAACTTCAGGCCATGCTGCCACAGAACAGGAAAGTGCCTGTGATCAAGTCCTCGGGGACCCTGTGTGACTCCTCTGGCATACAGGAGGCCTTTGGGGTGCTGTACGGACCTCAGTTAGGCTCTGTCTATTCTGATCTGATCCCCAGATGGTGAGCTGGAGGACCATGACACTGGCTGTGCCCGTGTGCCACCCTCAGGCTTAAAAGAATGCTATTGGGCCTGGGTCCAGTCCCAAGAGTCACTTTCCTTGAATGATGAACCATGGTAAGAACAGCTATCCTGCCATCCCTGGCTCCCACGTGAGGCTCTAGGCCTGTCACAGCTGCAGGGGCTTCCACTGTGATCTGGTGTGTGAAGACTTTGGAAGCAGGCCAGAACTTCAAGACCCCGGGCTCTTGGGATGCTGGCTCTGGGCAACTCCAACCTCAGATGGATGGTTGGTCTAGCACGGAGACAAAATCCTTAGTGGCCCTGATCTATAAGACATATAGAAGCCTATCTCTCCCATTGCCCTCGGTGGGCTCCAGCCCATTACGTCATCTCCCAGAGCAACCCTCAAGTGGCCAACCACGCTCAGGGCAGGTCTGCACTGTGGCTGTCAGCAAGCAGGGTGGGTCCGTTAGGCCCAAGAACAGGGCAGAGTAAACTAACCAGGCTCCAGATGGGTAGGGGGCAGATCCAGCTTGTTCGAGGGATGCAGTACAGGGCCCCTTCTGTATACACGGGTCAAGGGTGTGCATGACTGCATGGGGCATGCATGCATGTAGGCATGAGTGCATGAGCATGTTGGGGGAAGGCGTGAGCAAGACTGGGCCCAGAAGCGGCTCTGTGCAGTGGTTGCATCCTTTTAGCCGGCCATTCCTGGAAATTCTGCATTTACTGCACCCAGCAGTGCCCTGGCCAAGAGAGGCAGAGACAGCAGCCTGTCTACCTCTCTCCTCCACAACCCTTGTTCCAGGACACAAGAATCCCAAAGAACATTCATGTAGGGCAACCAGAGCTGTGGTTTCCATAACCTGTGAGTAAGCTTCCCTGCTGTTTATCTACACATCTCACTCAACTGTCACTACCGTGAGCTGCTAACTGCAGAGCCCACGGCTTAAAGCAGATGCTGGGCGCCTCCCCAGACAGAACACAAGCCCCACATACCCCACACCTGCTCTGAGGAGCACAGGTGCTCTTCAGACCACACTCAGGGGAGCTGGGCCTCCAGGCTTCAGGCTTCAGACCAAGGGTCCACAATTCCGAGCCTGGGGGGAGGGGCCAGTCAAGAAAGATAAGAACCTGCTTCTCAGAGGGGGCACACTCCAAGACAGGCCCCAGATGTGGGAAATGACATCAGTGAGTCCGATGTTGGCTGTGTTTTTCTTACACACGATAAAGCTTAATCTATACATTAGTTACAGTAAAAAGATTAACAACAATAATAAAATAGAACAGTTGTAACAGTACTATAATAAAGTTATTTTAAACATGAATTATTGATTGTTTGGAAGTTTCTACGTGCTCTTTAGAGACCCAGGCAGGTAAGTGGTGCCTGTAGTGTCTGAAGACTGACACTGTTCAGAGCATCTCTCTACCAACTGTCAAGTGTCTTTTTGTTGTTGTTGTTGTTTATTTTGAGACAGGGTCTCATGTAGCCCAGGGTGACCTTAAATTTGAGCCCAGTAAGGTCTTGAATTCCTGACTTCATCTCCTAGTCACTCCTAGCTAACTAGTCACAGTCACTCCTAGCTAACATGGTCCTGGGGACGGAACCCAGGGTTTCACGCACACTAGACAAACACTTCACCAACTAAGCCACACCCTCAGGCCCTCAAGCCCTTCAAGCCCGCCTGCCCACAGATAAGCACTTTGGGGGGTTGCTCCTTCGGAAGACCCAACTCCTGGCCTCCCCAGATGGGCCCCGCTATGCAAGTATCTGCTCCACCTGCCTGCCTTCATCCCAAGGGTGGGGTGTAAACTGGGGTCCTCCAGGTTGCTCCCATCAGGCGGAGATCAACAATAGACCCAGGCCTGGGAGAGATTTGTGGGCGGCATGGAAAGGCAAGGCAGAGTGTCAGGGCAGACACGCTTTCTGCAGGGTCAGCAGCCTGGGCGACCCCCGCCGCACCTGACTCTCCCTCCTAATGAGTGAATCGAGAAGGGTGACCATCCATCTTCCTCGCCACTGGCCCTAATTAAGCGCCAGCAAATTCCCCAACCAGGCTGCTGCGTCCCCGGCATAATATGTTATTTACCTGCGGCTAATAGTTTCGCCGGTAATGATAGCCTCGTATCAAATGACCGCCGTTTGGCTTCTGACAGTTTTAAAGACCAGTCTCGGGGACACTACAGTTTCTAATTACAGGGTCTGTCATCGGTGAGGTTCGGTTCAACGCCACCTCCTTCTCCCGCGGGTGACACTTCTGTCCAGACAGGAAATTTAAGCTCAGCCCCGACAGTTAAGGTTAAAAATACTGCTGTGTGCAAGCGGCAGATCATAATTTGGGTCGCTGCCGTGTTTAATTAATTGGACTGCGGCAATCAGGACTCCGCGGGCCGTAATTACAGGCAGGGCGAGAGGCCCCGCTCCCCTGGCCGTGTCCTACAGCTGTAATTTCGCGGAGGCTCTGACCTGGCTCAGGGCTGGGCCCCAGAGCTCTCTCAAGGCAAGAGGCACTTCATTAGGCCACCGTGATTTGTGAGGCAGGGCAGGTGGAGGCCGGGAAGACAGCGGGGAGACAGGGCAGCTTGCAGCTGCCCACACCCTTCCCAGGGAGGGCTGCCCCCAGGGCTCTCCTGGCAGGCAGCCGTGGTGGGAGGCGTGGTGGAGACAAAAGGATCCATTGCTAGATTCCGGAGACAGCCCCAGCTGCAGTCTCAGCTCCAGACCATGGGGCCTTCACCCTGCGGGTCCCTGTACCTAGACACCCTGCCCCATGCCAGCATGGCGTCTTCCCACTCCCTACACCAGTGGCTTTTTAGCCTCTCTCCCCCAGATTCTGCCTGCCTTTGCTATGATAATGCTCCCCCTACAACACTCCCTCCCCTTCTGAAATCACACCACACCCAGTTTGCAGGCTCCCCTACGTCATAGTCCTTATTGCCTACACTCTACCAGACTGACCTTGCTCAAGCTTCAAGTGGATGTATTGCTAAGGTGGGTTGTACTTGGTCCTCTCCAGCTGTGCCAATAATGAGAGCTCCTCTGTCCAACTGGTTCCTCTTGCCCTTGACCATAGAGGACCAACAGCCACCGTGGCTAGCCAGCCAAGAACAAGGACCAGCTTCCAACCATGGGTGAGGCCTGCTTCCCTGGAAGCCTCTCTACCCATGACTGCCATGGTCAGCCCCGGGGGGCTTGGAGGCCACACTGTATCCTGCCAAGATGTCAGGTAGGATGATAGCCACCTAGCCTCAGTGTCCTTCATCTGTGACCTGGGCAGAGTACGTGGGTCATCCTTGGGAGCTGAGCAGAAACATGGAAGGGGTTCAGGGAAAGTTTCAGAAGCTCCATTACCTAGGCAGCAGGAAGCTGAGGAGGGCTTGGGCCATCCTCAAGTAGCCATGAGGATCAAAGTGGAGGAAGTATAGTATAGTATAGTATAGTATAGTATAGTATAGTATAGTACTGTATAAGTATTAGTGTTAGTATAGTGTTAGTATAGTATAGTGTGGTATAGTATAGTATAGTATAGTGTGGTATAGTATAGTATAGTATAGTATTGTATAAGTATTAGTATTAGCATTAGTATTAGTATAGTGTTAGTATAGTATAGTATAGTATAGTATAGTATAGTATAGTATAGTGTGGTATAGTGTGGTATAGTGTGGTATAGTATAGTATAGTATAGTATAGTATAGTATAGTATAGTATAGTGTTAGTATAGTATAGTATAGGCACTCCTTTATTGACCTCTGGCCCAGAACCAGCAGCAACCAGCAATTTCCTCCCTGTGACCCCCTACCAAGCCACCTTACTTCTATCTACTGACCCCCAACATCCTGCTAGAGAGAGTCTCACAGGCCTGGGCTGTACCTGGAGGTAGGGTGTACCCGACATCTTGTTGAGCCTTGTCATGAGCAGGAACACTCATTCACTCACAGATGGTTTGAGCCGTGTCTAAGTCACTGGTTCTATAGCTGTGAAGAGACACCACGACCAAGGCAACTCTTATAAAGGAAAGTATTTAATTGGGGGGGGCTGCTTACAGTTTCAGGGGCTTAGTCCATTATCATCCTGGCAGTGACCATAGGCACAGGAAGCATGGTGGCAGGCAGGCAGGCAGGCATGGTGCTGGAGAGGCAGCTAAGAGCTACATCCTGATCCATAGGCCAAGAAAGAGACTTTGGACCTGGCAAGGGCTTTTGAAACCTCAAAGCCCACCCCCAGTGACACACTTCCTCCAACAAAGGCCACACCTCCTAATCCTTCTCAAATAGTGCCGCTCCATGGTAACTATTCAAATATAGGAGTCTTTAGGAGCCATTCTTATCCAAACCACCACAAGCTGCATGTGCCACCCTGTCCTCTTCTGCTGGCTCCTGTTCCCAAATCCACTGCCTGCTACTTTAAGTGATTGTTCTTCCTAGCCTGAAGAGGCCATATCTCCAAACACTGTAGTTTGGAGGGAAGAGGCAATGCCCATGATACCCTCCAAGTCTCTACCTTGGGTCAAGGACGGCAGTGGTCAGAATGCAGCATGTCCCAACATGCTTCTCTCCCCAGCGAGGATGATGTCATCAAAATGTATACTTTTTCTCTTCTTCTCCTCCCCCTCCTCCCCCCCCCCCCCCAGACAGGGTTTCTCTGTGTAGCTCTGGCTATTCTGGAACTCACACTGTAGACCAGACTGGCCTTGAACTCAGAAATCAGCTTGCCTCTGCCTCTCAAGTGTTGGGATTAAAGGTATACACCACCATGCCTGGCTGAAATGTATACTTTCAAAAGACACATTGCAAGGTCGGGTGGCGGTGGTACACGCCTTTAATCCCAGCACTCGGGAGGCAGAGCCAGGAGGATCTCTGTGAGTTCAAGGCCAGCCTGGTCTACAAAGCGAGATCCAGGATAGGCACCAAAACTACACAGAGAAACCCTGTCTTGAAAAACAAAAACAAAGATACATTGCAGCCCAATTCCTTGTGAAGAAGGGCCTTATTCGAAAACAAGGCCTTTGCAGATGTCAGGTCCCATGAGGTCACACTGGAGTAGGGTGGCTTGGATCTGACCCAGTACCTCACAGGAAGTCAGAAAAGACTAGGGCAGGTATACAAGGGCAGGGAGGCCATAGTGATGTAGTCACAAGTCAGAGGACACCAGACAGACACAAGCAGTCACTAGAGCTGGCAGAGGTAGAAAGGACATGACTCTGGATGGTAGAGATAGGAAACACGGTGGGGTGGGGTACGGTGGAAGGGATGGCTGAGCCTCTGGTGCCCAAAGCTGTAGACCAGATTGGTCCCTGGCAAAGTGTACCCTCCACCCTGGCCTTTGGTGTGTGGTTCCCATGGAGTCGGAGGACGAGGAGGTGGAGTACAAACATGCCTGTTTATGAAGAATCGAAGGCTGGGCGGTGAGGCCCTGGAGAGAGAGCCTTCTGAAGTGCCAAGTGATTTATTTCAGCCAATTACTGTGTGCTTCTCTTCCCAGGACCACATGTAATTGATTGAAACCTATTGAAAACAAATTAACCAGCGCAGGGATGCAAAGATCTGGTTATCACTTCCCTGGAGGGCCGCAGGGACGATGAGCCACACTGCATCTACTCCCCCTTTCCCGGAAGGATGGGGGGATACGAGCAAACGCTGCCAGGCCCTGTAAGCCATCTGCACCTGCAGCCTGCTCCTCACTGGCTCCTCCTGGGGGCCCTGCTGGGTTATCTGGGGTGCACACAGCTTTCTGCTGGGGAGCCCAGAATTTCTGTACCACTAGGGAGTGAGGACCTCCACAGAGTAAGTTCTCAACACAAGAGTTCCAGGGTCCTAGTCAAGGAAGACATCAGGTCTCCAATGATGTGTAAGGGGTAGTTGTGGAGGAAAGCAGGATTCCATTTTACCACAAATGTGCCAATAACTGATGCTATTTTATTTTTTTAAAGACAGAATCTCTCTACATAGCCCTGGCTGTTCTGAAACTCACTATGTAGACCAGGCAGGCTTTGAACTCAAAGAGATATGTCTGCCTCTGCTTCCCAAGTGCTGGGATTAAAGGGGTGTGCCACCATGCCCGGCCATTATATTACACTTTTATTTTCACTGGGCATGGATGCACATGTCTTTAAATCCCAATCCTCAGAGGATGACTGAAGAATTCCAAAGAATTGCTATGAATTAGAGGTCAGCCTGGGCTACAGTGAGCGCCAGACCAACTTGGGCTACAGAGTGAGACCTTATCTAAAAAACAAAACAAACAAACAAACAAAGAAATCTTTTGTTTTTCTTTCTTTTTATCCCCTTTCTTTTCTTTTTTCTTTTTTTGTCAGGCATTCTAGTATCTTCAGCTCATCTATTGAGGAGGCTGAGGTAGGAGAATCACTTGAGCCCAGCTGTTCAAGGCCATCTTAGGTGGCATGGTGTGACCCTGTCTCGAAGGTAGGGAATATCAGTTTTATATTATATATATATAAACACATTCACCTTCTTATAGCTCAGTGATAGAGTGCTTGCCGAAGATATACAATTTGAGTACATTCCCAGGACTGGAGGAAGGAGGGAAGGGAGGGAGGGAGGGAGGGACGGAGGAAAGGGACTAGGTGAGGAAGGGAGGAAGGATGGAGGGACAGAGGGAGGAAGGAAGCAGAACACCTATTTTAATTCCTCTTTTTCTTGTGTGGCGCTGAGGATGGACCCAGGGCTTCACACAGGTGAAGCATACACTCTGCCTCTCAGCCATGCCCAGCTGAGCCTCCACAGTCCCTCCAGACACAGTGCAGGCTGTCAGGCACACCCATGTCCCCTGCATTTTAAAATCCCTCTCTTGAAGAGATGACCTTCTGAGGCATGGCTGGCACACTCCAGATCCCCAGGCTCACCCTGTCTTCACTTGCCTTACTCCCCTGGCCGAGTGCTCAGGGCCACCTCCAAGTTGTCCCCTTCCTCCGGCCTATTGTAGGGACTTCCTCTGCATAACCCAGA
Organism: Peromyscus aztecus; assembly: GCA_902168405.1. NCBI lineage: Eukaryota > Metazoa > Chordata > Mammalia > Rodentia > Cricetidae > Peromyscus > Peromyscus aztecus. The sequence goes on along the minus strand of CABHPQ010168473.1, from coordinate 14,369 downwards.
AACCTGAGCTCCCAGAACAAGCCATGCCTCCAACAAAGGCAGGTCACATTACCTGCACTGCCCACCTCGCCCGGACACCTAGTACCCATTGACTCTGCTGCCTTGCAGAGACTGCCACTCCCGGCCCTGTTACCCAGGCAGGGTGTACATGCCCATCATCCTGCAGGTGGCCAGACAATTCCTTCAACCTGAGCTTTACCTGTGGCTGTCCCTAGCCATCCATCAACAGCACAGACAGAGGGCGGGGTTCCAGGCCCTGGAGAGACCCTGGGCATGGTCACTGCTGCTCTGTCACCATTCCAGGCTCTTCCTGCCTCTCTGCCGCCTTGTGTTATCTTTTAGAACAGACAAGGAGGAGGAAAATCGGACTCCTTCAGGTAGCTATCCCTTTGTCCCAGATGTCTCCCTGGCCAGCCCCTGTGGTAGAAAGGTCAGAGACACCCTAATACCCCCAGTAGTCCAGCGTGTGTGTGTGTGTGTGTGTGTGTGTGTGTGTGTGTGTGTGTATGTGTGTGTGTGTGTTGTACAAGTGCAGCATGCATATGTATACAATGTGTGTATCTATGTCATGTACACGTGTGTTTGTGTGTGTGTGTGTGTGTGTGTGTATGTGTGTGTAGAGGGGGGGTGTTGTGCATGTGGATATCTGTGTGATATGTGTCTCCCTGTGTGGTAGCTAAGTGTGTTATACATGCCCATGCTATATGTGTACTGCTGTATTGGGTGTGTCTTTGTGGTATGCACACACATGTGGACATGTGCCTATGTGTCTGGTAGGATATGCTGTGCCTATATATTTGTATATAAATATGTGTGTCTGTATGGCCTGTGTGTTTATCTGTGTGTGCCTTTGTAGTACGTGTGTGCACAAGTGTGGACATGCATGTGTGTGTATGGCAGGATTTGTGTCTATCATGCATGTGTGAATTCTGTGCATGCATGGGTATGTGCATTCATTCATACGGTTGGAGCTTAGGCCTGACTTTGAGATGGCGTCTCGGCTGACTTGGTGAGGATGCCAGCTTGCTACAGGCCACACAGTGTCCTGGCTGATCACCCATCATGCACAGGTCCCTGTGGACCATCACTAGGAAAAGCATCTACTAGGCTTCTGCTGCTGGTAGATAATATGAAACACCTTTAGGGAGCGGAAGACCTTGGCTGGGCATGGCTGAGGACCTGTACCTGTGATAATCTAGTCCAGCTGTCCTGATGGACAGCTCTGCAGATCTACTCTGCAGAGGAGGAAACTGGGACCCGGGACCAAGGCCTCTCCCTTCAGGGCACTAGCAACACCACCTGCATCACAAACGACTGTCTGCTGTGGTAGTATGGCTCCAGCCCCGTGGCCTTCCTTCCCCTGCTCAGAACTGGGCAAGCAGCCTCCTGCCTTGTTTCAACTGGGACTGGCTGGCTACTCTCGGACAGATCCTCCCACACACGGCCCTGGGACTTCAGCTGTCCCTCTTCCCATCTCTTCAGTGTCATAATCTCCCATTTACCCCTCCATCTCCCTCTTTGGAAGCATCCATGAGGTATTTATTGCCCTGCTCTCTGAGAGCCTCATGGTGGCATTGTCAACCCAGTGTGACCGATACAAAAGCTATCACTCACGCGGCATAAACCTGTTGTAACATCCCCACCGGCTGGGAAGGTCACCATCACTCTTCCTGTGACGGCACCAGAGAGATGGATGATTCTGGGAATTACCACCGGCTACAAAGCGAGCACCTTTCACCTCCTGGAGCAGGGCTAAGTCACTGTCACTGCGTGCTTGGCCCCAGGGAAATGAAGCAGCAGACCCCTGCTCTGGGCTACGCCCCAACACCCCCAGGAGCATCTGGCTGTATTGCCCGAGAGCCCTCCACCTCTGGCCTTGAGCAATTGCTTCCTGGGCCTGCAGAGGATGCTGGAGGCAGGCACCAGCAGGGGCTTTTGATAAATGAGGAGTCAGACCTGAGGACAGGGATGAATTACCCTGGCTCTGGGTGTCCTTTCGGGCAGAATGAGCTGTCCCTGCAGATCACAAGCTTGACCTCCCCTCCTCCATCTCTGAGAGGCCTTCCTTCGTCCTTAACTCCCTACACAGTTTAGCATTTGCTTAGAATCTTCTCTTGAGAGCTTACCATCAGAGTGTCAGCCTGGGAAGTTGTCTGAAAGAGCAGCTTTGCGGCTTGAGCCATGTGCCAGGTCACACAGTCAGGCCAACACCAGGGACTGGATGCCCACTCTAGTGCTCTTTGCCATGGTACACTGTAGATACACTCTCTCAAATCCGCTACATGTAGCTTCTGGAAAGTGACCCCCAAAGGGGCAGAGACGCTACCCTAAAGAGCAGTGCTGACCTGGGGCCCACTATGCCCTTGCTACAGTAGGCTCCAGCCTGACCTCCTGTGACTAGCAGCAGGGGACTGTGCAGCAACGTAGCCAGACTTCCTGTGGCCTGCCATCAAGGCACTGTACCCTGCCAACCTGCGTCCCCGTTATTAACAAGGCAGTTCCACTGTGAGCCCAGAGCTCCTTCCAGAAGTCTGAGGTCCCTAGGATGCACAGCGCCCCCAGTTCACTTCCACCCAGGGTTCCAGGATGTGGGCTTTTTGGAAATGCAGGTTTAGCAGTTATGAGCCAGGGGAAGGGAGGCTCCTGGAGGAGGGTGGCCAAAGAGCTGCATGGTTGGAGCCATGTACAGAAGCAGAGGAGGGACTGGGGGTGTGGCTCAGTGGGTAGAGTGCTCAGCTAGCATGCACAAAGCTCTGGGTTTGATCCCCAGTACTCCAGAAGCCAGGCCTGGCACATACCCTCTCATCCCAGCAGTCAGGAGGTGGAGGCAGGAGGATCAGAAATTCAAGGTCCCTCTTGGCTACATAGTGAGTTCAAAGGCAGCCTGGGATACATGAGACCTTGTCCCCAAACGAAGGGGAAGGGGAGGGGATTGCAGAGATGGCTCAGTGGTTGACAGCACTTTCTGCTCTGGCAAAAGTCCCAGGTTGGGTTCCCAGCACTCAGGTGGTAGCGGTTCATAACTGGCTATAACTCAGGTTCCAAGGCATCTAATGCTCTCATCTGGTCTCCATGGACACCAGGCACACACATGTGGTGCAAAGACACACATGCAGGCAAAACATCCACACACATAAAATTAAAATTAATAAAACACTTTAAGGAGCATAAAAAGATACAGGAGATGCTCCAAAGAGAGAGACAGAGACAAAAGCCAAGTGCATCAAGAGGCACCTGGAGCTGCAGGGGCTGGCAGAGTCGGGGGACTGCCGACACCTCCTTTAGACTTCTGGCCTCCAGGAATGTGGGAAAATATGTTGCTTAACTTAAGCACCTGTTTGTCGCAGCTTCATTCAGTGTAACAGAGTTGGAACCAACCTAGCTCGGAAAACAGATGAAGGGAAAATGAAAATATGATGCAAACAAAATGGAATACTACTCAGCTCTAAAGAAAAATGAAGTCACAAAATGTGCAGGAAAACAGACGGACTCCAGAACGTGTAATATTAAGCGATGTCACAATGTCAGGAAGAGTCAACCCATATGTTTTCCCTCATACGCACAATCTAGGCAACAATACACACATCTATGTAAACAAATGTACACATCATCTATGAAAACAAATGTACATATCATCTATGTAAACAATGTACACATCATCTATGAAAACAAATGTACATATCATCTATGTAAACAATGTACACATCATCTATGTAAACAGATGTACACATCATCTATGTTAACAAATGTACACATCATCTATGTAAACAGATGTACATATCATGGATTTTTTGTTGGTGGTGTGGATAAGTGCATACATTCAATACATTCAATAGTGAAGGCATAAAATCCAGTGTGAAGCTCCACAGCTTCCATTCGGAACATCCATGCTAAGTGAAGAGTTCACTGAGTTGTGTGTCTTTGGTTCTGGTTAATTTTCATGTGTTGTTTTTTATTAGCAATATTTTAAAAATAAAGTGTTGTTTGTTTGTTTTGTTTTGTTTTGCAGACAGGGTCTCTCTGTGTAACAACTCTGGCTGCCCTGGAACTCAAATTCACAGAGATCCGCCTGCCTCTGCCCCCGAGTGCTGGGATTAAAGGCGTGCACCACCACCACCGGGCAAAATAAAGTTTTAAAACAATCCAATGCCTGCTTTGGGTTATGGGTCAAGGTTACCTGAAGAACTAAACTTCTCCCCGGGAAGAAGCCAAGTGAGGGGGGTGCTTGCTTACACCAACCCTCTCACTGGATTCCTTCCGGCAGATCAACGTCCCCTCCACAGACTTCCCTGGCCTTCTGGTATATTCTAACACCAGACCTGTCACGTCTCCAGTTTACTGCTTTCCCCACCTGATGCACACACAGCTGCAGTTCCTCATGGGTTCCTGCCAGGCGCCCCTCTTCCCCACACTCAGCACTGTGGCTTCAGCCCGGCACCTTCCCGGCAGCCTCGGGAGAGCAGGGTCAGGAGCCGTCCTGATCACCATTACTCCTCTGGAGTCTGTGACACCTGACAAGGGACAGGCATCTTATCTGGAACAACCCGGGCTCTAGTCTCAGCTCTGTGTAGCCCTAGGCATGTTGCCCAGGCTCTCGAGGCCTCAGTTCCTCATCTGTCAAATGGGACAGTAAAGTTGCCTCATAGAGCATCGTGAGTATCTGTTGGCCCTAGGGACAGGGGCAGGAAACGGGCACCAGGTAAGTCTATGATGACAACTGTATGGCTGGGATTCTCTAGAAAGACATACAATGTGACAAGGGGAAGAGATTCAAGTGGCAGACAGGTGGGACCTGCTGGAATGTCGTGCCAGAGATGGACCCCAGGGAGGTTGTACAAGTTGCCTGGGTGGCTCCAGGCCAGCATTGGGCTGGGTCACCAGACTCCAGTTTATTTATAGATCAAACAAACCTGCCCTTGAGGTCCCCATCCCAGTCAGAAAGCCTATTCTAAAGAGCAGGAAAAGCAAGTCAACTCAGGCTCAGCCAGGTGTGACTGGCACAGGGCAGGTATGGCAACCGGGTGTGGCCACTGGGCATGGCTAATGAGCCTACTCTTCAGGCTCAGGGACGGCTTCCTAACCTGGGAGTTCCTGGGAAGCAGAAGCATACCAGCTCCTGGGGCACTCAGAACAGTCCTAGATGCGTATGGGGGGGGCAAGGTGCTGGGGGCAGCTCCCAGTCACTTGAGCCGAGCCGCATGATATCAAGCCAGCATGGGCCAGGCCACTGCTAAACCTCCAGACGTCCTCCGCAACTGTGACTCCTGAGAAAGGAACCTTGCCCAGGCTGTGTTCAGTCAGGCCCAGGTTCACACTCCATCTCTGCCACTGCTATTGCTGGGATGAAACACCATCACCAAAAGCAAGTTGGGGAGGAAAGGGTTTATTTGGCTTACACTTCCACATCATAGTCCTACATGTGGTTTCTAGGCAGCCCACGTGGCCCAGCCCTGTCTTCCCCTTCCTGTCATTTCCTCTCCTCTGTGAGTCCACCCCTGCCTGTCTGTTCTCCTTTCACACCCCTGCATAGGCCTTATGACTTCACTCACCAGCAGCCCAGGCTAGTGTGGCCTTTGCTCTTCTTCTCTGCCCTCTGCCCAGGGCACTCTCCTCAGAAACCCACTCTGGGATCACGCCCTGGCCACCTCCAACCCTGGCTCACAGCCACCTGCCCCTCACACTCTCCCCACCTACTCTCTCCTGAGACTACCACTACCCCTCGCCACCTGCTGTCCTCTCTAACCCCCTCTTCTTGTTTCAGCCCTGGCCTCACTGCCTATCCCAGGGCATAGCATGCCCATAGAGGCCCCCCAGTTCCAGGAAGCATCAGCCATGGTGTCCACAGGGCACTAAGGAACCTGAGAGTCCTTATCTCTTCTCATGGCCATAAGAGGCATTCTCAGTGGGGCTTGGATGGAAGCTCACAGTCAGGGTGTCCCTGGGAAGTCCCCACAAAGGACAGCACCATGGGGAGGCTAGCTCTATGGGCTTCAGGCACATAGTTAATGGCTCTTCCAGTCACAGGGGCTGCCAGGAAGAGGCCAGTCTCAGGTACCACCAGGAAGAAGCCTAGGCACCAGAGGGAGGAGAGGACCTGGCCTGTGGTGGATGGGTGTCAGGCAGTAATGGCTGCACCCCCATCTGCAGGCTGGGTGCCGTTCCTCTGACCATATATACACACGCTAATCAGCTGTGGCCGTGGCACCCAGCTCAATTCAAATTGATTTACCGAGCCTGGAAATGGATACAAATGTGATTAAAGGCCTTTTATTTTACATAGGTTCTCTATAAAATGATTGAAATCAATTGCCCGGCAGGCCCTGCGCTATTACTGCACAGAGCCTGCCCCACTATTGACGGATACGGTGCCAGGAGGCTTAGAGGGGCAGCAACACCACCCACAGCCTAGCCCTGGGTCACTGCTGGGGTGGCTGCAGCATCCACGGGGGTGCCTCTCTGTGGCTGCTGGGCACCTTTAGGGAGGCGGGAAGAGCCAGTGGGTGAGGGAGCAGGCCCAGGAGGAGGCGTCACCATGGCGACAGCCTCCCACACCATCTTCCAGCCCAGATGCCTCCTGTCTGTGATGGCCAGAACCTGGGAGGCTGGTTCTTGATTCCAGCTCCAGGAAGGGGCAGAGTGGACACTTCCACCCCACCCCATATTCCTTTCAGGGAGCCAAGGCAGGCCAAAACACAGGCTGGGCAGCAGGGTGACAGATATGTCCCAGTCCGTTAGATCCTCTAGCTCATAGGCCACTCAGATGTGTGCACAGACTCCCAGTGGCTGCTGTGGGTTTGTTCCAGAATCCTCAGGTAGTGAGAGGTTTGATCTGCCACCTGCCCTAAGGAGCTAGGCTAGAGCCAGGAGGTCAAGGCCAGCCAGATCTACCAGTTTATCAAATGTCTGCAGAGGCCACCACGGTGATGACCACAATCCAGGTAGCTTCAAATAGTTTCTTCCCTCCTGGATCCCGAGACCAGGATTCTGGATCCCTGGGAATGGTGGGACCATACACTAGGAAAAGTACCTTCCTGCCTCTTGTAGCAGCTTGATGTACCCACATTATTTCTAGTATTTTCCTCATGTGGTACCTTACCATGTATATGTCTCCACCTTTAAAAATGTTTGTTTATTAAAAAGTATTTATTTATGTATACTGTTTTGCCTGCATGTATGTATGTCTGTGCACCATGTGCATGCCTAGTATCCATATAGGTTAAAAAAAAAAAGGCTTTAGACCACCTGGAACTGGAGTTACAGAGAGTTGAAAGCCACCATGGAGGTGCTGGGAATTGAACTCTGGTTCTCTGCAAGAGCAGCATGTGCTCTTAACTGCTGAGCCATCTCTCCATCACTGAGATACCTCCTAACATG